>CM050412.1:73332612-73512145 GCA_027564155.1 Gymnocypris eckloni scoliostomus | reverse complement strand
ATACTGTCTGTTTGTACAACCTGAAGTCACTTTATCATCAGAAGTGATCTGGGTCCACTCCACACTGTTCTTATCTTCACAGCATTTCAGTGAAACAGTCTGGGGTACACACTGGAACGTTCTTTTATCTTCACCCACTATAATATTGGGAAGTGGTTCAATAACTATATCTTGCCACTGAATGTAAGGTATTTTCCTGTCTATGATACATGTGTATCGACCTGTAAATGGGAAAAAAGAAAAAAGAAAAGAATATATACACAAGTTTATTCATGCATTTATTATTTTCTAAAGAAAAATAAAAGAATGGTTTAGTGAACAGTGCTTATTTAAATATTTTTCCTTAAATATGCTAAAGTGAATGCAATGTATATAATGTATAGGCCATTATTACATTTACATTTAGTCATTTAGCAGACGCTTTTATCCAAAGCGACTAACAAATGAGCACTATAGCATCATACTAATGGAACACAAAATAATAATTATTTTAAGAGTGTATTGGTCACACAACTCTTTTGCATAAAAATAGTGTGAATAAGGGACCAAAATTAAATATGAGTAAATAACAAAATAATGAAATTAACTAGACAGCAGCTATTTGTACTAAGTTTAAATAGCATATTGTCTTAGCAATAGATGCTATTTACACTAAGTGCAAATAGCAACGGGTGCTAATTACACTATTTACACCCTCTGCCAATGCATTGAGGAAATGAATCATGTGCCAGAACTTTCTTCAGTTAAACAAGGAGAAAACTGAAGTCATTGCATTTGGAAACAAAGGTGACGTTCTCAATGTGAATGCATAAATTGAATCTAGGGGTCAAACAACTAAAAATCAAGTAAAAAATCTTGGGCTGATTCTGGAGACAGACCTTAGTTTTAGTAGTCATGTCAAAGCAGTAACTAAATCAGTATACTATCATCTCAAAAACATTGCAAAAATTGAATGTTTTGTTTCCAGTCAAGATTTGGAGAAACATGTTCATGCCTTTATCTCCAGCAGGGTGGATTATTGTAATTGTTTCCTCGCTGGCCTTCGAAAGAAGACCATTAGACAGCTGCAGCTCATCCAGAACGCTGCTGCCAGGATTCTGACTAGAACCAGAAAATCTGAGCACATCACACCAGTCCTCAGGTCCTTACACTGATTTCAGTTACATTTAGGATTGATTTTAAAGTACTTTTACTCGTTCATAAATCACTCAATGGCCTAGGACCCAAATACATTGCAGATATGCTCACTGAATATATAACCTAACAGAACACGCATATCAGTAGGATCGAGTCTGTTAGAAATACCAAGGGTTCACACAAAACAAGGGGAGTCTACTTTTAGCTATTATGCCGCCCGCAGTTGGAATCAACCTCCAGAAGAGATCAGATGTGCTAAAACATTAGCCGCATTTAAATCCAGACTCAAAACTCATCTGTTTCTGGCATCTGGTGTTAAAACGTGCCAAATCGTTTGTGCGGATCACTCCGCTGTGGCGACCCCTGATAAAGGGAGCAAGCCGAAGAAAGAGAGTGAGGCAAGTACTTGCTGCGTTCCTGCTCAAGATCAAGACCACTCTCTTTATTTTAAATATCAAAACATTTTGTTGATATTGTGAGTGCACACAAATAAAACTATTTGCAGCTCCGAATTATGTATACTCTTACCTTTATGAGGAATAATTAGAGCGTATTTTAATTTTCCACTCTTACTAAGAAAAAACTAATGCAAGTGATCTGGCTAGCACCTCCATGTCCTTGAAAAAAGCGCGAGCTTCAGCTTCCACTTTTAGCACAAATGATTTTATATTTATGATATATTTAAATTATTGTTTTAATTTATATTGTGAACTGCATGAAGTTTTTTTATGTCTCAAATCGTGTTTATTTGAGATGGCTAAACTGATCAAACATGTGCTCAACTCACTGTCTGGCGCTGGATGCTTGGTATAAAAAAAATACAACTTAAATGTAACAAACATAAAATGTTCCAATCATGTTTCTAAATTAACTTCATAAAGAAATTAAACGAAATATAACCACCATTAAGAACCAAAACTGAACTTATTAATGGCTGCAACAGCAGCTGTGTAATGGGAAGAGAGGAAGAAAAAAAAAAGGCATGCTCGGGTCGGACCCCGGCTGAGAATTCTGATAAGCTGTCAGACAAGGGCCGGGCCATGCAATAATCATTCCCTTGTTTCAGTTAAAAGTTCCCCCTTAGCTCGGGCCCTTATGCACCTGCATACCCTGCATACCCAGATGCTACGCCACTCTTCTATTTACATTATGTTAAAATAGCAGGATTTTCTGCTATTTATACTACTTATTTCAAATAGTGGCAATTATTTGCACCTCAGTATTGTAATGCATTATAAAACAGTATGCAACAATAACTTACTCTACTTACTCTAACTTACT
The DNA here is from genome assembly GCA_027564155.1 of Gymnocypris eckloni scoliostomus. Classification (NCBI taxonomy): domain Eukaryota; kingdom Metazoa; phylum Chordata; class Actinopteri; order Cypriniformes; family Cyprinidae; genus Gymnocypris; species Gymnocypris eckloni. The sequence goes on along the minus strand of CM050412.1, from coordinate 73,509,727 downwards.
CTTACACCTACTCTAACCCTACACGATACCTTATTTTCAACTTTTTGGGTTATTTTCTTCATGTTTATTGAAAATAAATGCTTTTCTGATGTGATCTGAAATTTGAAAAAGGGAGAAAAAAAGTTCGCCTAAAGGCAGATTTGAACCTGGGTCGATCGCATTTACCAGATGCTCCACTGGAGCTGATAACATGAAGCAGTCTTTTGCTATGTTGAACAGCCCAATCACACGTTGGTTGGCGGAGTTATAGCCTCTGCCATCAAGGCGGGCTATTTGCACTTAGTGTAAATAGACACTCCGAATTAACTATTCAACCATTACTTTATAAAAACATGTCTGTTGGGCTTGATTAACATACAGTGACAGCTACATATACATTTCTATAAATCAAGTAAATATGACTGAATCCTAATGACTTTACTATCCTGCAGGAATCAAACACCCTGTCAATGTTTTTGCCTAGCATCAGTAACGTTCCTGCTTGGCCAGAGAGAGGGAAAAAAGCGAATAATACAAACTAAAATTCTTATACTGTACAGTACATTTGAAGGCAGATACCAGTAGCTTAAAGAGTAGGGTGACTGGCATAAAGCTTATATTTCTTATAATCCAATAAATCTGTGCACACTGGTAATTGCTTTTTTAATAAAAAAAGATGAAGTAATGCTAATTCTACACAACGAGCATCACATTACAAAACAGCTTTAATCTTGACCTTACCTGGACAGTAAATATATAAGATATCATTGATAGGACAAATATATGTGTGACTCACCTTTGTCACGCTCATTGACGTTCTTCACAGTGAGAGTGCTACTGTCAGGTGAAATGATGTATTTAGCCGGGTTTAGTGTAGGATCTTCGCCATTCACTGTCCATCTCATTACACCCTCAACAGACTCAGTCCGTATGCATTTCAGCACCATATCTTGCTCTGGATACCATTTTCCTGCAGTGGACAGGATCATTTGTTCTGAAAGTAAAGTCCACAAACCTTATTTTACTCTTCAACATTATTAAAAGCAATATTCATGCTTATAACAAACCAGCCTTTTGTAAGCAACAGATTGTAATCAAGAATAAAAAACCTAAAATAAAGAACAATATTGTTTAGGATTAGTTGCTGACTACCCTTACCACTTTGAGCAAAAGGATTCGGAGCTACAGTGATTCCTCTATCTTTGAGAGCGCTGATGAGCTGTGTGTTTGCTGCCTCAAATTCAGGGGTGTTGGGGCTGCTGGTTGTTGATCCAAATTCATAGTCTGCTATAATGCTACCAGGCCTACGGAGCAATACACAAACCATAACAATGACAAGACACTGTTTTAACATAAGATTAAAAAAAAATCAAGTGAAAGTTTAGATTGTAGACCGTACCTAAATCGAGTGACTCTTACTGAACCTTTTATGTAGGCAGACACATTTTTGTAACTTTCTTCAATCTGTACAGAGAGGATTTACATTAGGAAGTGAACTTTACCTATGATAACTGAAATATTACTGAAGTGTGTTGTTTTCAAGATTAAATTATTCTATGGCAAGAACCAGTAATATCCGAGCATACAGAAAATGTGCTTTCTCTGAGCTGCTTTACTCCCATTAAGCAGACTGTATCTTTATTTATAGTTAATTACTTATCTAATGTGATTTAGAATGACAATAAGTCAAATATAATCAGGAAAAGGCTCTATTCTAGCCAACACATACAGTTTTATTTATAAGAAATGGAAGAAAGTTTAGGCAAAATACATTTTTATTTGCCAAAAAAGTAGTGAAAAGGTACAATCTGTATTACAAACCTTGTATCATTTGCACAGTATTTTTTAAATTAAGCATAAATGAAAATAAAATATGAAACCACTCACTGCTAACATAATTTTGTCGGCATAGAGTCTGAACTTCTCATTATCTGGTTCGCTGAAACTGGTATCAAAAATGTCTTCTATTCTCATTGACATTTTAACAACTGTAAAAAATAAATAAATAAAGAAAACAGAAAGTGATAAAATATATTAATTAATCTGTTTAAGTCAAACGACATTTTTCTGCCATATATATGACAATCAGTGGGGTATACCAAGAATGATTCTTTGCATCAATATTTATGTGTTTTGTATTTACAGGCATTGTTTTGTTTAGAAATATATTGGCTGAACAAAAAAAGGAATACAAGTGTTGTACCAACAATCGTTATAGAACAATTAATAAAATACATCCATAATAATAATAATATTAAAAAACAGTATGATTGTATGATCCGTTTAATCTCCACAGCTTACATTAACTTCAACCATGAACTCCAATTACTCTATATATTTGGGCAAAATGAATGATTTTAACAATCATGCAGCCATCAGGAGGTCAAGGACAGAACCAATGAGAGACAAAATCACATTTACTTGTCACACAATTTCTGAAACATGACACTCAAACATCAGAACCACACACCAAATTCTCTGTAACACACACACAAATCTAACAAGAATTAATATTATGGCAAAGGAGTTTGTGAAATTTTAAATGCAATGATTCATTTTACAAAAGATTTGAGGCATTTAGCATTTGTGTGTTCAATTCTTGGATTGTGTGTGAAGTTTTGAACAAAAGAAACAACGTTAAGAAGTTAACGTATCAAACTATTATTAGGACACTGTGAGTGAATAGTTAGAGAAAAAACTGTGACTCATACCCGTGCTTCTTGGTCTTCTATGATGCAGGTGCACATTTATGGTGCTAAACTGAAACAAATTAACACAAAAATACATTCATTTATTTGTGTTAGTTGTTTATGTGATCAAGGCTACATACTATAATATTGTGTGTATTACTATAAACGTAAAGACTGTAAAAAAGGCTATTTTCACATGCTTTTAAGTATTTCATTCTTAAAAATACAAATTGTGGAACTTAAATAAAAAAGACAGGAATTGTGGTTTGTTATTATGTTCCTGCAGTATAAATAAACTGTCAACTACCTGTAAATCTACACTTGTTTCTGGAGAATCAAGTGTTTCCACAACTACATTCATGGGTCAGCAGGACAACCATGATGATTCCTATACAGTACTTTAATATTTGTTCCTTATCTAAGAAAAGGAGAAATTGAAGATAGACCAATACATATAAACATATAATATAAATATAATATATAATATAAACAGATATCAGGAAAACCACACATTTATTAGCATTTAATATGGAAATGAAAGGTCTCAGAAACAGAAACTAATGTATTTTATAAGTATAGGTATACAGGTAGGCTATTGTAAACAAAGGCAGAAAATATTTGTCACTGTTTTAGAACTAAAACCTTTTCAGGGTTTAAGTGGTTTGAGATGAATGAGAACAATGTCTTGTATTATTGTTTGTGATAAAAGTAGTTATAGTGAATCAAGAATAATGTGGTTTATTTTACCTTGACCAGCCATGTTTCTCACTGGTTTATGTCAATCAAAATCACTTCCACAAATATTTTTAGAACAAAAGGCAACTTTATGGCTTCTCCAGACCTTATACATTTGGAAATACAGTAAATTCGGTTACAACAATGAAATTCTGTCACATAAACGAAACAATTGAAAATTGCTTGTTGAAAAACAGCCGATCATCAAGGACAATTATCTTATCAGTTAACACTGGGCGGGAAAAAGCATGACGTGTGTAAAGATAATGCCTAAAGAAGCAGCTGTCTACCGTTCCGTCGCTGTAAGACCGCTTCGAGTGTCTGGAATGCAAAAACAGTGAGGAGTTATTGTCTCATGTCACACTTAAAACACAAAATTATAGCATAATTGTTTCTTTTCTTCAGCTGTTTTTAAAATGAACAGCATGAGTCTGTTTTTACCATAATTGACACAAATGGTGACATCATGTGGTCAAAATGTTAACATGATGTGTGATTTACTGGAACTGACTGAAGTCGAAAGTGGGACATTTCAACTCAAATGTTCCCACTTTCGACCTCGTCTCGACCGGGACATAGTCAACACACAAACACACGCACACAAAGGCAATAGCGCATAATAATTGTTAGTTTATTTTGTGTTTGATAACTTTTCTGTTTAGCTGTTATGTTGTTGTTGAATTAGCCAACAAAAAATTAAACCTGTTCGGACCATCCACCCATATATCTATCCATCATTTATCTATAATACTTTTGAACACTACAACCATACATTTTTTAACAACAAATATACTCGGTATACATTAGGCTATTAGGGTCAATAAAATACAATACGTTTATTTCATAATAAGTTACAGTGCCACAAGCGGCAAGACCAAATAAGAATAGCACACTAGTCAACTGCAACCATTTAGGTCCTTTTTTTTCAAAATTCAAAATTTTTGCTTCAGCATGTCAAGAACGGCAAACTTTTAAAGTACAGAAACTAAACAGCACATTTCAAAGACTGCTAAAAGGCAGTTTGCCACTGTTTCATATTTAAAAGAATAAAACATTTTTACCTTCTCCTTTACTATTCTGGAAATAACCATATAGAGATGCCTTGTTTTTCAGTGTTTGAGATTTAGTTTTCGTTGTCATATGATCTACAAAATCTTCCTGGAATCAACATGTCTTTGTGCAGTTCACCACAATTATGTGACTGCGTGCGGGTAACCTGCTAGACAAGTTTGATTATCTCAATTATTTCCTTGTTCTCTTTTGAGACGAGAACAGAGAAGATTTCAAGAGAAATAATGCAAGGCCTTGTGCGCTACATTATCAGGAGTAAGTTAGATATTATACTTAAATATCCAATAAACAAATAAATAAAATAATCACTCATTGGTATATGGAGCAGGGCTGTTATAATGACACATTATCAGGCATGTCTCAGTCAGAGCAAAAAACAACACAGTACCATATGTTAACTGATTAATAATTAAACACCCAAAATGAAAGTTTGCTTCAAAGATGTATGTGACTTTTTTGGAGCTGAGCTAAAAATAATATTTCGTGTTCTAAAAGAAAAAAAATCACCTACACCTAGGATGGTGAGTGAATTCATGAAATGGTTTATCATTTTCACAAAATTATAAACATACACTATAGCAGTTTCTTAGTTTTCTGACACAATACTTTCTCTATCTCCCAGTAGATGCAAGTTCATCAATAGTTATGAGCTTGTGTACAATATGTGAGACCGTACTATACAGAGTAATGAAAGTGCTCATCAGCACTGCTGTGTACTGTAATTATACTGTATGTAAATATGATAAAAACCCTCTTAGACCATGTAGGCCAGCTTTCCTCATGGTAATTCCATGCAACATGGTCAACTATAGTAATATATAATATATATATAACTTAATATTTCATCAGGAACAAATGCACTTTGACCCTTTCCCATTCTCACTTTTCTTTTTCTTTCTCTCACCACTAGGATTCATTTTTCACAGCACATAATCGCCTGTGCTCCTGTTTATATTATCCAAAGATTGGTGTATCATCAGGTTTGCTGTTTAATGTTTACACGTGGATAAATTAGTGCTATTTGTGTTCAAATAGTGATGCGTAATTATTTGTGTAGGCTTATAGTTTTCTGAAAGAGAACATAGTTGAACGTGTAAAACGAGGGCATTTCCCTCGCATTTCATGAGACTCCAGCAGGAGTTGTCCATGACTGAGGTGAGACCCATGAGCAAGGCACCGAACCCCTAATTGCTCCCCGGGTGCCGCAGTGTCGGCTGCCCACTGCTCCAAGTGTGTTGCACTTGGATGGGTTAAAAACACATTTCACTGCTGATTATACTATAATTGTGTATGTGACAAATAAAGCTAATCTGAGCATAATTATTATTAGTATTATTTAAAAAAAAAAATATTTATGAGTTTTGCAGAAAACATTTAGCAAATTGGACTGTGTGAAAACAGGTAAATTGAAGTAAAGGTTTTGAAAATTAATGGGTTAGAGTTAAGGTTTTAAGAACCGAATGAATGGTTTGGGAAATTGAGCCAAATTAATCAGTGACATTGTGTTAGAAAAACACTTGATAATAAGTGACTTACATTTTAGAGATAATTTTCAAGACGTTTTGTTCTATTTCACTGAAGAAATGAGCTCAACCCAATCCATATTAGAACTGTTCAGCGTTCATGAGCAACACACAGCTGTGTTTCGTTACAAGTGAATCAGCTCTATTTAAACGAATTCTGGGACTCACGTATTCTCTTTGCCGCCACCTACTGGTGGTTTTAATTTCATATAAAAAATTTTTTTATTTTAAAATGTTATATTTAAAACTCAATCTCATAACAGTTTGTCCAGAGGGAAAGTATTTTTCGATCAAGAAAGTTGATGAGCATTGTCCAGACATTTTAGTTAAAGGAGATTTGATGATTTTCAGGAATATTAGGCACCAATTACCTGTGGCTGCTGTTAAACTCTTAATGCATACAATGATCCTCCATCATTTATCTTAATGTGCTACAACTTGGTCCCATACAAATATAACTAGGCTATGTTAAAACTAGTGCTGTTAATCGATTAAAAAATCTAATCGTGTTAATCATAGTCATGGACTGTGATTAATCATGATTAATCACAAATGTAAAATACTAAGATTTACCAGTAAATGTGTTGAAATAAAGAAATGCATGACAAGGAAATAGAACCTTTCACACCTCTGCCAGGTATGAGACATAATCCTTAGTATTCTTTAGTTTTTATTCAGCCGTTATCAGCCTTTATACTGGCAAAAAACATTTACCAAGCCGTTCGTTGTACCCTCATCACACATGACAGATAGCTTCCTGCGCTGCGATGAGGCAAGAAGTTGGGGTCAAACCTTATAATGCGATTCATTTGCGTAAAAAGACTGTGTTACATTTTTAGATTAATCACATCCATTACTGCGTTAACATTGACACCCCTAGTTAAAACCATTACATATTCATAAACAAGCTTTGAAACTTTTAGCTAAAAAGCCAAGGAGTTTCACGGCAATATTATGAAAATGTATTGATGTTTGACACTTTTTTTTTGCTGATGTGTGTTTGATGTACAAACTATTCCCTGATCTTGCACCACCACCTCTTAAACAGTGTGTGACTTTCTGTAAGAACAATATCAGGCAGACTAGGTCATTAGTTAGAGGTGACTGTTCAACTGAATTTAAGAAAACAGTTGTTTTTTTAGTTAGAGCAGCAGAAAGATTAAATGTAATACCTGTTTATTCTATATTAGTGAGTGCACAACATTTAGTATTTTTAAAACTACACAAAGTATGGCTTAAGGAAAATCAAACATGTGATCATTGACTTGATTTTTGCCAAGCGATGTTTATATTTGAATGCAACAAAACAAACACGCCCATAGGACATCGCCCCTAATTTTGATATCTCCACCCCACACGTAAGTGCACAAACCTGGCATAGCGAAAGATCACACACAAGCAAAGCCAACACAGATAAGTTGTGTGAAACAATGCAAAATCTGCGGTACTCACCGATCAAAAAGAAACAATTGCCCCGGCCTCCGATTCGAGCCCTTCCTGCTCCTTGAGTTCCCTATCAGTCAGTCACGTTCAACGTAACGTCAGAGTGACTGACTAATGGGATCTCGCCGGAGAGCCCAATCACCTTCGAGTGTTAACAAAACAAGCCAATGGCAGTTGGCGTGCGTGTTCGCCACGCACCCGCCCCGGTGCGGGTATAAAGGAGAGCGCGTGCAAACGCACAACAGCCTTCGAGCCGAGCCATTGCAAGTCTCCAGAGTGTCTGCAAGACAAGCAAGCGTTGGTGTTACGGTGCGTCAGCGGAGGTCCCTGTCCAGTGCTGCTTTTTTTTTTCTTTGCGGTCACGCTGCTACCTCCCCTCGGCGCTTCAGCGCTCCTAAAGCGATTTCACAAAGAGCAATCTAAAAGAGCTCCACGAGTGGATGGGCGTCTTTTAAAGATGGCTTCCTCGTGCGTTTCTGGATGTGGTCGTTTCTGACTTCATCTGATGGTCACGATCGCTGCCCCTCGTGCTTGGGCTTTAGGCACGCTGAGGCAGCGCTCGTGGATGAGTCATGTTCTCACTGTGGGAACATGACCATGGCGATGTTGCGCTCCAGATACCTCCTCGCTAGATGTGGGGTATCCCCTTGCTCTGCCCGTTCTAGTTCCTCCGGCGGAGGACTACTTGACTCAGGGCCAGGGTGATTTGAGGATCACAGTGAGAGCTTCCCGTCGAGTGCGTCTCCGCGGGCCTCTCACTCCTCGAGCACATCGCACCGTCTGGGGTTCCCGGATGAGTATCACGGGGTCCTCAGACAGGGCGGGCCCAACATCTCATTCGGTGCCCCAGCAGATGACGGATATCGATCACTGCATCGGGGATGAGCTAGGTTCTGGAGAGGACGATTCGGCTGCGCTGCCTCCGTCAGGAAGAGTAGCGTTGCCGAGTCAGATCCAGAGAACTGACTGCTATCTTTCGGGCCGCTGAGAGCATCGGGCTGCACTATAGGCGTCCGCCTTCTCCCGGCGCTCGAGGCTGGATGATTGGTTCCTGGGGCGCAGGCGACGTCGGCAACCGCCCCGGTTCCTTCTTCCGGAAGTGCATGAGGAGGTGACTAGGTCTTGGAAGGCACCTTTTTCTGCCCGAAACAGGCCTAGTGCCTCCTCCGTCCTCACCACCCTCGGCGGTGGAGCGGCCCAAGGGTATGTGGAGGTCCCCAGTCGGCGCGCCATTGCCATGCAGCTTTGCCCGCAGGTGCTGCCGCCTGGAGGGGTAATCACGCCTTCCGTCCAGGGCCTGTAAGTTCTCGTCCGCTCTAACGGCCAATGCTTACGGTGCTGCTGGACAGGCCGCTTCTGTCCTGCATGCCATGGCCCTCCTGCAGGTCCACCAGGCCAAGGCATTAAAACAGCTGCACAAGGGTGATGCTGACCCAGGTGTGTTGCAGGAACTGCGCACAGCGACGGACCTCGCACTAAGGGCGGGCCCTGGGTCAGACGATGTCCACATTAGTGGTCCAGGAGCGCCACCTGTGGCTGACCTTGGCGGATATGAGGGAGTCCGACAAGCACCGCTTCCTGGACTCCCGATCTCCCAGGCGGCCTATTCAGCGGCGGTGGAGGACTTTGCCCAACAGTTCTCCACCGCACAGAAGCAGAGCAGGCGTTTCGTCACATCCTGCCCGGCGGTCTCCACCCCACCGCCGGCTGCAGCCCCTCCGTCTGCTCTCGTCGCCAGGCGCCCTCCTGCTGCCTCCACCTCCGCTCCAGCTCGGCCACAACAGAAGCCTGCATTACGGCGCAGCGTGCAGCTGGCCGCAGGAGACCGGGCGCAGCCCGCCTCCGCCCTGCCAAGCCCGTGAAGCGCCAGGGCAGGCGGCGTCCCTGAGCAGGCGACCGGGCCTTTGGATCCTGCTCTTCAGGAGATGGTGACCGCACCACTCCTTCCCCTGGAGGAGGGCCGGGTGGAGAATCTTTTGTTTCCTTTTGTTCTGTTCCGCCACTGACCCCGGGTCAAAACTTCAATAAAGAGCAGTTTCCTTTTCCTCCGGGTCCCAAGAGGTCGAGGATGGCAGTGTACCAGACCTCGTCTCACACTCCGTCCCTCTCTCTTCGCCAGTGGGCAGCAGGGTCCGGTCCGAGACGCGGCGCCTTCTCCCGCATCCCCTGCCCAACTATGGAGCCAGGTCAGTGTCACACCACACACTCAGACCCCACTTGAGACGCACTGCCTTTCGAGTCGGGCCCCTGTGCTCCATTTGCTGCCCCACCGTGGTGTCAGTAACTCCCCTGGTCCCGCTTGTATGGTCCCTGGGGGCCTGGCTAGAGCTCCCCAGGCCGTCTCGCTGGCTCCTGAGGACTATCAGACTCGGCTCACGCGATTCAGTTCGCCCGGCGTCCCCCAAGTTCAGGGCATTCGGTTCACCTCAGTGTTGAGCAAGGATGCCCCTGTCTTGCGTCAGAAGTCGCGGTCCTACTGGCGAAGGACGCCGATGAGCCGGTCCCTCCAGCCGAGATGAAGTCAGGGTTCTACAGCCCCTACTTCATCGTACCCAAGAAAGGCGGTGGGTTACGACCAATCCTGGACCTGCGCGTTCTGAACCGGGCCCTTCACAAGCTCCCGTTCAGGATGTTGACGCAGAGACGCATCTTTCAATGCGTCCGTCCCTTCGACCTGAAGGATGCCTACTTCCATGTCTCGATCCTCCCTCGACACAGACCGTTTCTCCGCTTTGCGTTCGAGGCGAGCATACCAGTACAAGGCCCTTCCTTCGGGCTATCCCTGTCACCTCGTGTCTTCACCAAGGTCGTAGAAGCAGCCCTTGTACCGTTAAGGGAAGCAGGCATTCGTATCCTCAACTACCTCGGACGACTGGCTCATCCTGGCGAACACAGGGATATGGTGCTCAGTCACCTCAGCCGGTTGGGACTTCAGGTCAACCGGGAAAAGAGCAAACTCTCCCCTATGCAGAGGATCTCTTTTCTCGGCATGGAGTTGGACTCGGTCAACCTCACAGCACGTCTCTCAGAGGAGCGTGCTCAGTCAATGCTGAGATGCCTGGAGTCTCTCCAGCGCAAGAGGGCGGTTCCACTGAAACATTTTCAGAGGCTCCTGGGGCATATGGCATCCTCAGCCGCTATCACGCCGCTCGGATTGCTTCATATGAGACCGCTTCAGCGTTGGCTTCACGACCGAGTCCCGAGATGGGCATGGCGCCACGGCACATACCGGGTCTCACTCACCCCGTCCTGCCGTCGCACCTTCAGCCCTTGGTCGGACCTTGCTTTTCTTCGGGCAGGAGTTCCCCTAGAGCAAGTATCCAGGCACATTGTTGTTTCAACAGACGCCTCTGCCACGGGCTGGGGGCCATGTGCAGACGGGCACGCAGCAGCGGGGCTCTGGACAGGGCCCCAGCTGCAGTGGCATATCAATTGCCTCGAGTTGCTGGCAGTATGGCTTGCTCTGCGCCGCTTCAGAACGCTGCTACGAGAAGCATGTACTGGTCTGCTCGGACAACACTGCGACCGTGGCGTACATCAACCACCAGGGCGGTCTACGCTCCTGTCGCATGCAACTCGCCCGCCATCTCCTCCTTTGAGTCAGAAGCATCTGAGGTCGCTTGGCCGTTCATGTCCCAGGCGAGCTCAACCGTGCAGCCGACGAGCTCTCACGTCAGCATGCCCTTCCGGAGAATGGCGACTCCACCCGAGGTACTCCAGCTGATTTGGGCGGCCGGGATGCTCAGGTAGAACCTGTTTGCCTCCTCGGACACGTCTCACTGCCAGTTGTTTTCTCCTGTCCGAGGGGACCCTCGGTACAGATGCGCTGGCATGCAGCTGGCCTCGGGGCTTCGCAAATATCGTTTCCCCAGTGAGCCTTCTCGCACAGACCCTGTGCAAGGTCAGGAGGACGAGCAAGTCCTCTTGGTGGCGCCTTACTGGCCCAATCGGACGTGGTTTCCAGAACTGATGCTCCTCGCGACAGCCCCTCCTTGGCAAATTCCTCTGAGGAGGGATCTACTTTCTCAGAGAGGGCACCCTCTGGCACCCAGCGCCCAGACTTGTGGAATCTCCACGTATGGTCCTTGGACGGGACGCGGAGGTTCTAAGTGGGCTACCTCAGCGGTAGTAAACACTATCACTTCTGCCAGGGCTCTGTCTACGAGACAAGCTTACAGGCTGAAGTGGAACCTGTTCGTCAATTGGTGTTCTCCCGCCGGAGGACCCCGTAGATGCCCGATCGCAGTCGTGCTTTCTTTCCTGCAGGATGGGTTGGAGGCGAAGGCTGTCTCCCTCCACCCTCAAAGTGTATGTCGCCGCTATTGCCGCACATCACGATGCAGTAGATGGTAAGTCTCTTGGGAAACACGACCTGGTCATCAGGTTCCTCAGAGGGGCAAGGAGGCTAAATCCTCCGCGCCCTCACCTGGTACCCTCTTGGGATCTCCCCTCGGTCCTGTCAGCCTTGAGGGGCCCCTTTGAGCCTCTGCAGTCAGTAGAGCTTAAGTTTCTGCCTCTGGACAGTGCTCCTCTCGGCATTGGCCACAGTCAAGAGGGTAGGGGACCTGCAAGCATTTTCGGTCGACGATTCGTGCCTAGAATTCGGGCGGCTGGCTCTCACGTTGTCCTGAGACCCCGGCCTGGATATGTTCCCAAAGTTCCCACCATGCCCTTCAGGGACCAGCTGGTGAACTTGCAAGCGCTGCCCGGAGGAGGCAGACTCAGCCATTGCTCTGCTCTGTCCCGTTCGTGCCTTGCGCATCTATGTGGACTGCCGCAGAGCTTCAGGACCTCAGACCAGCTCTTTGTCTGCTTGGAGGACAGCAGAAGGGAAGAGCTGTCTCCAAACAAAGACTCGCCCACTGGATAGTGGAGGCTATAGTCTTGGCCTATCAGGCCCAGCGCTTACCGTGCCCCTTGGTGTGAGAGCACACTCTCACGAGAGGCGTTGCTTCCTCTTGGGCTTTGGCGAGGCGCCTCAATAGCAGACATTTGTAAAGCTGCCGGCTGGGTGACACCTAATACGTTTGCAAGGTTTTACAATCTCCGTATAGAGCCAGTGTCCTCCCGTGTACTTGTCTCGGATGGCCAGTAACACTGGAACCCGCTCGGTGTCAATCACGCTTGCTGCGCCATTCCCCTCTACGGACCGGATACGTGCGCCCTGTTGCTTCTCAGTTCAGTTCCCCACGGCGAACCCTGTTGAAGTTCCTCCCGCACCCTCGGCAGTCAGGTGTGGCGGAGCACCAGACGCCAGGTCCAGTACTCGTACGTTGCCCAAGGTCAACCCTTGTGCTGGGCTAGGTGCCCGTGTGTAGTGATTCCCCCTTGGTGATCCCACATGTGTATTCTTCCACGGTACGGCTCCCCCCCATGTTGAGCCCATGTCTTCCCTGGCAGAACCCTCTGCCTTCTCTGCTGTGTAGCTATCTCACCCCAGGCGGGCTGGGTCTACCTCAGAGACTCCCGTATGTGGTACTGCCCTTGGCCAGTCCATACGTGTAATCTCCACATGATACCTCCTTATGCGGGATGTGGCTCCGTAGCGTTTCCCCCTACTTGGGGTACGCTTTCCCAGTGTTATTCTACCCACTGAGCGGAACAGCAGTGCGGTCATCTCTGCCTAAACCCTGTCCTATCATCCATCCCAGCTGGTGTGGGGACTAGCCGGCTTCTGCAGAGCACTGGAGGGGTCAGCAATAGTGGCGTTCAGGGATCCCATTAGTCAGTCACTCTGACGTTACGTCGACGTGACTGACTGATAGAACGTCTCGTTACTTGCGTAACCCCGTTCCCTGAAGGAGGGAACGGAGCGTACGTCCCGCCGCCATAGTTGCTGTACCACCGCTGTACGGCCGGGCACACAGTCTCGGCTCCTCAGCGAAAAACTGTTGTGCGTTTGCACGCGTGCTCTCCTTTATACCACCCGCACGCGGTGAGTCGATGGCGAAACACGCACGCCAACCGCCATTGGCTTGTTTTGTTAACACTCGAAGGTGATTGGGCTCTCCGGCGAGATCCCATTAGTCAGTCACTCTGACGTTACGTCTCCGTTCCCTCCTTCAGGGAACGGGGGTTACGCAAGTAACCGAGACGTTCTCTCCACCGCTGGAAAGCTGCTCCGATATTTACGCAGGTCCTACCTTTTGCATGATCATAACTCTTCTTTTAAATGTTTTATTCCTCCGATATGTTCTGGTCTTGGTCTCAGACCCTCAAAGTCATGATTTGTTTTAGTTTGGACACACTTTAATTTTATTTTGTATATGCTAATAATAATAATGAAATAAATACAAAAAATAAAGAAAGGAAGAACATTAGGATACATATTGGCCTTTATATTGGTTTATATCTCGCAATTCTGACTTTATAACTGTCACGGTGCACACAGGAGGGATGAACGAGGAACATGGAGACGAGGATGTAACTCAAAATAACAGTCTTTAATGCATTCAAACAAAGGGAGTAAGGGAGGCTGCAGACCTGGAGCAAGACAGATCTACGGCCCAGGCAGTTTTACGCCCTGTTGTTCCTGATGTGTCCAGTAGGTGGATGCCGCACCGTATATGAGCCATCAGAACTGAATCAAACCAAAATCAAATCTAGAAGCAAGACGAAAAAGAGGTATGTTAAATACTCGTTAAAGTTATCGTTGTTCAGCAACCATGCAACAAGTATAATTTATAAGCGATTAGCCAAAGTTTGCAATCAATTCATTTCAATATGTCAAGAGACATCTTTATAATTTATATGCAAAGACAATATTGATGGTCAGTTTGATGGTTTGTCTGGCTCAATTTTACCTAACGTAACCATGTGAAAGCTTGCCTCATATTCTATGTAGGCTTTCTCCCTCTGTCTTACTTATTATTTAATTTTTTTTTGTAAATGTTTTGTTTTCTGTCTCTAGCTTGCATAAGATGGCCTTTTCTGGTAAGATATTCTTCTAACCGTTTACTCTTTTCACACTACACATGAATTGTGCAGCAACATTAGAGTACATGTTGGATATGTATGAACATACAAAGGAAAGATTTATTATAGGCATGTGTATGTAAAAAAAGGAGAATATAACTGCACACTCAAGTATTTTTATTACAGCAAACAACTAAGAGACTATTTCTTAATTTTATACTTATAAATATAAATATATACTTTTATACTTAACTATGAGGTAGAGTCTGGAGCAATTCATTTTATATTAAGAAAACAAATTATTCACTATCAATAATTGACCACCAACAATCACAAACATGATAAATACCACATTAAAAACTTTAGTCCCATATGGTTTGAATGTAAACATTTGATTTGATTTGAGTTGTTTCTTATAAATTAGATTATATAATATCTAATTAAAATTTATTTGAACTTAATATGTTTTTTATCATGTTTGTGATTTTTGGTACAGCTCAATTATTTATGGTGTATCTTGTTTTATTCATATAAAGTTAAGAGATAATAAACATACTTAAGTGAGTGAGCGTTTATACTCTTTCTTCATGCTCTCTTTAATTTGCACCTCACAATGGTGTGTGGTTTCTCTAGCATTTTATCTACTTAAGGAAATGTGTTCCTGTGTAGCTCAGTGGTAGAGCATTGCGTCTGTTGCAAAGGTTGTGGGTTCGATTCCCAGGAACACATGTACTAATGAAAATGTATAACCTGAATGCAATTGTAAGTCGCTTTGGATAAAAGCGTCTGCTAAATGCATAAATGTAAATGTAAATGTTCCAAAATGTTATAAAAGTTCAACCTGACAATACCCCCATTTCTAATCTTGATAAAGTATATTCAGAAAACTGAAATGTAATTTAAATGTATTAGTTCAGCCTGTTCATATTCATATTGCAGGGATAATATAAAGGAAACATGATCAAACATGACATCCTGACATTATTTACAATTAACCATTTTCTTTACAACTGTCCAAATTATTTTTATGTATTTTTTTTATCAGTGAGAGGGAACATTTTGACAGGATAGAACAACACGTACAGAATATTAGCCTAGGGTAATTGTGTGTCATTAATACATAGTGTTAATAAAAAATTGTTGTTCACAAAAGTTCTATTTTTCTTCTCAGATGGCTTGGATTTTTAGAAAGGGGTGAATTCTGTCTGTCTAAATAAAGTTCTGTAGCTGTATGGCACCCAGTAGTGCCACTGAATACAACAGATATCTTATCAATGGCCCATATCATTACAATGTATGTCTGATGGGATCAATTTGGTTATTATCTGAATGTAACTTTATGACACAATCTATATGAAAACCTATGGTAACTAGGTTACAGTTGATCACATCATTACATTGTCCAGCTGATCCAACTATGTGTATTAATTTTTCAATTCACGATAACATTAAATTCAATTGAAATTCAGTTGTCTTTTGTGGGTTATGTATGAATACCAACAGTGAAAATCATATCTATAACATATGTCATTAGTGGATCATTATAGGATCTATCTGTTATTTTAATGTAGCGTTTACATTTAAATAACAAAAAAGTCAACATCTATGAATGGGACGTGTATTAATGTGTAAGTCTGTCACATGTGTAATGTGATTTGAATGATGTTATTTTGCCGTATATCATTCTCTCCCTACTGGACGCATCAGGAACAACGGGGGCGTAAAACTGTCTAGGCCTTAGATCTGCCTTGCTCCAGGTCTGCAGCCTCCCCGTAGAGGAACACCGGGAGTAACGAGTAAACCAGACGAAATCAAACTGAACAGACAGGATAAATACACAGGATAATCATAGATAAGAACTAACACACAGCTGAACATAATTAACTGATAATCACACTTAACAAGGACAGAAAACAAACCAAATATGGAAACAAAAGGCAGGAACACATGACACACACGACAGAGGACTGACAATAACTCGAGTTTATATCTCAGAGTCAGACTTATGACTTTTTAACTTGCAATTGAGAAAAAGTCAGAATTGCGAGTATTATCTCAGAAATGTGACATAAAAAGTCGCAATAACCTTTTTTATTTTTTATTCAGTGGCGGAAACGGGCTTCCATACATATTTCTGCCTTCAAAATGTAAAACATTAATTTTATAATATTGTATGCATTTGTAGGCTAATTGCAGTGTAAATGCAATCAGTAATGATGTCTCTGATGTCTTTTGTTGACACTGATGGGATTTTTCCTACAGGCATTTATTATTTTAACTGAATTTATCGATTTATGTGGCATTCCATATTCATGATGCATGCAGCAACATTAGAGTACATGTTGGATATGTATGGACATACAAATTACAGATTCATAATAGGCATGTATGTATGTAAAAAGGAGAATATAACTGCACACTTAAGCATTTTATTACAGCAAACAACTAAGAGACTATTTCTTAATTTTATATTAACTATGGGGTAGAGTCTGGAGCAATTCATTTTATATTAAGAAAACAATACGGTTTAGAAAAACTTGTTCACTTGCTCTGTTCCCATGGACACCTTTTGTTTGACCTATTTCTGGATATTTCCAGACAAATCCCTATCTATAGCGTGTCCAGACCAAGAGAACCCATTATAATCAGTTGATGCAGTGACTGTTCACACATGAAGTGGTGCGAGGCGACAGTTTTCTACAGTAACTGATGCCTCCTTCTATTCCGAATCTTGGAAACAGTTGAAAACAGAGAGCATAAGAAAGATATTGCATGCTGGTGTACGCAATCGCAGATTACATGCTTCCCAGCTGAAACACCCTCCCACGTGAAACTGAATAATAACCCATGATATTTTGGCCAAATTGCCCATCTAAGTCATTCATTGCACCCTATCAACAGGCGCATCATGTACTGTAGGCTACGATTTGTACTTCGGTTTGGCACCACGAGATGTCACTGTGGCCTCAAAGCTTACCCCTCGACCACTCTGGCTAAATTTGCTTGTCCTGCAAAAACACACCCTCCTCATTAGCCAACGAACAAAGTAATGTGGAAATAAATAAATGTCTGGTCGGAAACAAGATGGCGACCGAAGCAGACGTATATTGAGACGCTCTGTGGGGTTTTGTTTCTATCCTCTTTGAAAAATATCTCGTCATATGTATTTTTTTTAAGAAATCAATCTTGAAATAATTTCGTAATATTGCCAAATAACTTTTCGTTTCATTCGGTCAGAAGCGCTAAAGATAAGTTGTGATTCTATACAGCCGGGCAGGTCTTGCTCCTGACAAGCTAAAATGAGCGCCAAAGACAAACGAAAAAAAAAGTGATGTTTGATCACATCTACTAATCTGCTGCCACATAGGCCTACTCACCTCCAACTGATTCATCTTCAGGAGACCTACCAATACCGCTCCTGACACTCCACTTAGTAACTTAGTACTCCACTTAGTAACCCCACGCCGAAGAGAAACAAAGGTGAGCCTTCCCTGTCTGAGTTACAGGAAAATATAATCACTGCCCTTACCCTGAAAATTAATCAAAGGGCGGACTCACTCGAGCAAATGACAATTGCCAACTCCAACACAATTGAAGATCTCAAAACTTCCTTAAATCACGTATACGTTGAAATTCAAGAATGACAAAACCAAGCTTGCTGAAAAGTTTACGCAGCAACAAAAATCGCCTGTCAATATGGAAGAACGAATCGCTGATGCTGAACGTTATAAAAGACGCTGGTGCCTACGCCTCTATGGTCTTTCTGAACAACCAAACGAAGACGTGAAGGCAAAAGTTCTTGAAATGTGCAACGCCGTTGCTCCAGAGTCTTGCCAGAAAGGATTTGATGTCATTGATATTGCTCACAGACTCGGGAAGCCGCAGCCGGGCAGAATTCGTGCGGTCATTATTCTGTTCACGTTGCGATCCGTGCGAGATGCCTTTGGGAGGAATGCCAAAAGCAGCGAGTTCCAGAAACAACGCAAGCTTCGCTTCGTGTAGGATCTGACCAAAGAAGAAAAGGACAAACGATCACTTCTGTGGCCACATGTGAAAAAAGCGCGTCTAGACAACAAGAAATTGGTGGAGATTTCAATATGGTTAATGATAATGCTCTAGATAGACTTTCCCCTAGAATCTCTAATAAGAATAACAATCTTAACAATCTGCAATAATTTAGCTCTCATATGGAGATATAGAAACTCCTCTGTTAGACAGTTTACATGGAGCAATAAGCAAATGACTCAGCAATCGCGAATTGACTTTTGGCTAATTTCCTCAGAATTAAATCAAAATGTTTTGCAAACTAAAAGTTCACCTGCTATTCTCACTGATCACAAAGCTTTAACTTTAAATTTGAAGATGTCCAATATAATTGTAAAAATTCAGGCTATTGGAAACAAAATAATTATTTTTTGCACCAAGATTATGTGGAGCATATCCAAGCATTAATAAATAAATACTGGATACAGGCAAATATTAGGAAGGAATATGGCACAGTTTGGGAGCTACTAAAGTTTGAAATAAGAACATTTAGCATTCAATTTGGAAAGAAATTGGCCATGAAAAAAAGAACACATATTCAAGACATAATTAAAGAGATCTCACATTTAAATCAATCCACCCAGCAAATAGTGATGATTTAGAAAATTTACAAAAAGAATTAGACTGTATCTATCAAGAAAAAGCCAGAGGTGCCTTTGTAAGATCTAGAAGGAAGTGGATGGAAGAAGGTGAAAGAAACAGCAAATACTTGTTTAACCTTGAGAAAAGGAGTGCAGAAACAAAATTAGTTAGAAAATTAAAAATTAACAGTACTGTTACTGAAGACAGGCATGATTTCCGAATTTGTTACTAAATATCATGCAGATATTTATTCTTTATGAGAGGATCAAGAGAATATAATTATTTTTTAAATAATAAAAAAATCCCAAAACATTGTCTTTGGAAAGTAAACAGAGTGTCCTCAAGACCTTTCTCTAAATGAAATTGAATTCTGTATAAAAGCTCTGAAAAACAACAAATCCCTGGGAAATGATGGGCTTACATCAGAATTTTATAAAGTTTTTATAAATGATGTATCTAGATTCCTGTTAGCGGTATATGAAGAGGCCGTCAACAAAGGATCCTTGCCTGCATCACTTAGACAAAGTGTTATCTCCTTGATCCCTAAACGTCCAAAAGATATCCTTTTATTAGATAATTGGCGACCCATCTCATTACTGAATAATGATTATGAAATAATGGCATCAATATTTGGGAAACGTATGAAAAATGCTTTAAATGAGATAATTGATGAAACTCAATGTGGATTCATGAAAGGTCGTCACATTTCCTCTAATATTCGTTTAGTTACTTCTTTAGTGCAGTACAGTAATTTATTAAATGGAGACCCTATAATACTGTTTCTGGATTTTAGAAAAGCTTTTGATACAGTAAGCCATCATTTTATTTTTGATTTATTAAAATTCTTTGGTTTCGGACAATATTTCATTAAAAGTGTAAAAACGATTTACTGTGGTAGCAATAGCTCTATTAAACTTGCTAATGGAACATCTAGATTTGAAATAGATCGAGGCATCCGACAAGGTTGTCCAATTTCTGCATTCCTTTTCTTGGTTGTAGCTCAAGTTTTAAGTAATATGATAAATCAATATCCCATCAAGGGTATTGCAATTCATGAAAGACAAATTAAAATATCGCAACTTGCTGATGACACAAATATTTTTCTTGGTGATAGTTCTGAGGTTCCTCTGGCTTTAAATATTATTAATGATTTTTCAAAATTCTCTGGATTCAATTTAAATTTGTCTAAATGTGAGATCCTGCAGCTTAAAAATAACAACCTGTGCACTGTGTGTAATATTCCTCTTAAAAACATGGTAAACTATTTGGGAATCAAAATCTCTAAAACTACTGATACAATGGTCAACTTAAATTTTATACCTGTTATCGAAAAAATGTGAATGAGGCATAATTCATGGTTGGTGAGAGATCTTTCTATTCAAGGAATAATTTTATTATGTAAGGCAGAAGGTCTTTCGAGAGCAGTATACCTCTTTTCTTCGCTAGTGTCCCAAAGGATATATGGTCACAAATGGATAAAATACTCTTTAATTTCATCTGGAAAAACAAACCTCATAAAATACAAAGAGTGCCCTTGTTAATAAATTACCTGATGGTGGGCTAAATGTTCTCAATTTTTATGATTTCCAACCAAATTGTAAAAATTAAATGGCTTAAAAACTTAAAAAAAAAAATCAAACAAGTATTTTCAATATTGTCCCATATAATTTATTTAAAAAACTTGGGGGATTACATTTTTTGTTGCAGTGTCCTTATATAACTGGCAAACTTCCTATTGCTTTGGCCAATTGTCACAAACAAGTATTACTTTATTGTTCAGTTTTGTACAAACACATTTTTTCTCATAGCAGGTGTTTTATATGGAACAATGGTAATATCCGTCATAATAACAAATCATTGTATATGGAGAATTGGATTCAGCATAACATATTAGTCGTAAACCAGCTTATTGACAAGAATGGACAATTATACACTTACCCACATTTATTACAAAATATGGCTTTTTTGTAAACGAAAAATAATTTAACAAAGTAATTAAGGCTATTCCCAGTGGTATTATAATGTTAACCAAATTCTCTGATGTAAATATCAATGATATAAACCTACAAAATCCCCAACTTTTGTAAATGGTCTTTCCTTTTTGATAAACGTTTTATTAACAGTAAGAAACTCCTTTAATGTTGGATCCAGTCCTCCATGTAAATCAAAATGGCTTAAACCTCATTGTATATCTTGGCATAGCATTTGGATGTTACCATATAAATATGTAATTTCTAATAAAGTAAAGAAGTACTTTATAAAATTATTCACAGATGTTATCCTGTAAATGCAACTGTTAGCAGATATATTCATAGTGTTTGTGATAAATGTACCTTTTGTAAAATATATGTTGAAAATATTGAAAATTTATTTTCATTTCATTTTGGGTTGACTTTAAAGTAGACATAACAAAAAAGCAAACAAAGCCCTTAATTTAGAACCTCATGATATTTTACTTTGTTTTAAAAACCCATCTTTTTCTGATAAACAAATTTACATTATCAATCTGTTAATTATCTTAGCAAAGTTTTATATTCATAAGTCTAAAGTAATTCAAAAGAAACCATCATATATTACATTTTGTAACACTGATCTTAAAATATACTTTGAAACCCTTTCTAATATGAGATCACCAAATAAGAAGCTGATAAAAACAATACAAATTCTAAAGCTTTTGTTTGCTTTTCTTTGTATATTTATTTATATATTTATTTATTTTTCCTTTTTAACATTTCTTTGTACATTTCTAATTTTAATTTATTTCTAATTAAGGCAGGATTGGCATTTCATAGTTTATGCTGTAAAAACAGGAGTAAAAACAAGAACTGGATGCTCGCTGTCCCTGCGTGATGGTACTTGAATAAAAAAAAAAAAAAGATTCTGTTAAGTGCGTCGGCTCATCTGAGAACTTCTGGTATGCCCGATTACTAATCCAGCTCTGGGCATTCAATTTTTGGTGAAGCTGTAAAACTATTATTATTTTTGGTGTTTTTAAATGATCCCCACAGAACAATATGATACAAGGCAAAGAAAAACACTTTTCAGAAGACATAATGCTATTTTCTAGACCTTTATTATAAGGAAAGTGTATGCAATCATGCCAACTGCAGCATTATATTAAAATGTATCCTTAATTAAATACTAGATTAGTAGATTGTAAGCCATTTCTCTTAATATATCAGAACATAGAAACACTTCATCCCAGAAATCAGTAACTGATAGTACACTTTACATACACTAGCAATGTAGAACACTTGATTGTAAAAGGCTGTTTAACATTTATTAAATGTGGCTATACTGTAGTTAATTAAGTAGATGAATATGCATTCACAAAAGTATCTGAGCCACTGGAGCTGTGTGAAGATGTAGCTGCTGACAAAGCGCTGGCTTCAGATACGTTGTACACATCTGCAAATAGATATTTGCACATTATTCAAAATGTTATGGCCTATTATAAATAATGTTGATCTTCTAAAGCTATTTTCACTAAATAAAAGTCTGTACATCAAAATATGTAAACAATTATATCCAGTTTAATAGTGACTTACTTCTTCTCCGCATCCTTTGAAAGAAACCCAGTCCGCTTGAAGATGATGGTCCTGCACTAGTACTCTGTAATTTAAAGATTTAAGATATCAGCTGTAAACTGAGCACACACTGAGGGAACATAACTGAAAGAGTAAAAGCCAACTGTAAGATCTCATGGATCATATGTATTGTTTTGCTGGCATTTACCCTGGTACGATTAGAGCTGGTAAGGTTCCTTAGTGACAGTCTTCCTGCCAGAGCCTCACGGATCTGCAACCATATACGAAAAAATTTGTTAAAGCACTGAAGATGTACTGAATGACTCTAAATGATTAATAATAATAATGAATCAAAGATCAAAAATCTATTCACACCTTGCTGTCCAAAAGTGTTCCAAACACCAAAATAAAGAATCCCTGCACAAGTGATACAAATACATGAGGGAAATGTTATGAGTAAAATACTAGTTGGTGTTCAATTTTATTTTAATAACAACAAATGAAATAACTTACAATATATGATATGTTGTTGTGAGATTTTAAAATGGATTGTTACAGTGATAGAATTTAATAATTACTGCAATGTTTACATTGCAATTATTGCATTTAAATAAGGCACTCAAAATATAAACTTGACTTAAAGTCGAAAATACAAAGTGAAGTAGTTATTAAAGTAAGTCTTACCTGCAGTGAATTGAGGAGTGCAAACACCACGTGAATGCCTAAATTCGGTGACACCATGGTTCCAATTCCAAATCCCCATGTTAGACCAAAGATAGGAGTCAAAATGGCAACACATCTGGCAATAACCACCAGAGCATGTTTCTCATCTGGTTGAGTTGCAGCACCAACTCCTCTCCTCAACATCTTGTACAGAACCACAATCAAAACCAGAAGGTTTATGGCTACAATAGTGAGAGCTGGAATCACAAATGCCAGCAGGGCCTTTGATTCATACCAGTTCAGCCAGCATGCGTTTCTTTTGGAAATATAATGTTGAGGTCCAGCTGTTGATGCAACAGTAATCACCGCTATGAGCAAAGGTGCACCATAACCAACTGTGAAGCCAATAACCATCATTTTGGCCCTTGACATTTGAGACAAGACCATGACTGTACGATAGAAGAGCAACAGCGCTGACATTAACATCCAGAAGAAAAGAGCCAGATAAAAAAAGTGCATGAAGAAAACCGCTGGACTGCAGCGACCCACTGAGGTTGGCTGCTCTTGTTCTGCGATTGCAGCTCCAATTATAAAACAGATGTTTGCGATCAGCAGGGACACGGCAATGTTGACTATGGAGACATGTCGCATATAGGATGTGTCATTTCTTGTCACTGACTTCCATATGATAGCCTCAATAATCAGGCATATAATCAAGCTGGCCATCGAAATAGCTACACCAATGTAAGTTATATAGGCTAAGGCAATGCGATATTTGGATTCAATCTGAAATGGTGACATTAGGATTGAAAAAGAGGTTGTGTGGTTGCATTCACATGTAATCTTGCCAGTTTCATTCCCTTTACTTATATAGGGCTTTACTTTACATCCAGTGGAATCCCAAGCATCGAGACTAAAGTTCCAAAAGACACACTGAGGATTTCCCAAAGACTGATTAGTAATGTCAAATGCAAAAGATATGTTGTTAATTGTTTTGTTGTCAACCTTTACTATAACCACATCTCCATTGATGCGCACATCTGATTTTCTAGTGTCATTAGTTCTACTGGTACTAGTATCTCGAGTAGGCAGGACATTGTCAAGAGTTGTGAAGACTATGACAGTTATAGGAGTGGATACAGGAATCTGTGGTATCTGAATCTCAGTACTTGAGTTTGGCAGGTTTGATATTCCACTATATGAGGTGCTGTTTGTTACAATTCTATTTAACTCAATTGATGATTCAATAATCCTAAAATCGGAATTTGTGAGACGGCTACTAATAATCTCAATAGCGCTCAGAAGTGCTGTGCTGGTGCTATCTGTCCTGTTGTCATTGTTCAAATTTTTCCATGTATTGATGGCTAATGTCGAAACAAGGACATCCACTGTTTTAAGGAAATCCTGAAATGACAAAAATTATGTTAAGCAGAAACAGTTTCATCAGAAGGGAAAACGAAGATAACGTACAAGTATTTTATAAAGTTTTGACTAGCCACAGTTTGACTGATGTATTGTGTACAGACACACACTGTAATGTACATACCTCCATCACAGGCTGATTGATGAAAATTGTTTTTGAAACATTAGAAAATGTTAAAAGTATTCCAACAATGGATTGGACAGTCGCAGGAGATTGTGCTATTACTTTATCATTCTTCTCTGTAGCAATACTAAGATTAGTCATAAATACTGGTATGTCCTTCACATCCAAGACCTTAATTATAAAGTAGAGAATAAATGTAAATATCATTAATATTTTAAATGGATAGTTGACCATTTTTTTTCATTTTTATGAATAGATGATGGAGGTTACCTGAACTTCCTTTTCAAGGTCTTTGATAACTTGAACCACACAGTTTGACTCTTCAGACTCCCAATTACCTGATCTACATCTATATTTTATGGTGCCTTCCTTGCCTTTTTCACAAGGTCCTGTCAAAGTATCACCTTCCTTTCCATCCCCAAGAGTTCCATTTTTACAGGTAAACTCTAGAGTAAATATTTGATTGAGTTTCAGTAAAATAGAAATATATGTTTCTCTTTTAGACAGCTGAAACAGAAACATATGTGGGTACATCAAAGTATAACAACTGAAGGTTCACCTCCAATGACTGCTTTAACAGTAACACTTTTACTGGCGTAGGTGAAACCTTGAAGCACTGGGTCCGTGAGTCGACATGTAAAGGTTTTACTCACACAATTTCCATTTGTGATTGTATGTTTTAATGTGGTGCATCCATCCTCTGAAAGTATGAACAAGTAAATATAATAATTTAAAACATATTAAAACATGAGGAACTGAACAAAGCAATTCACTGCAACTGAAAACTCCAGTCAGTAACTTTTGTAAGAATATATTGCCTGAATATACTGTCTGTTTGTACAACCTGAAGTCCCTTTATCATCAGAAGTGATCTGGGTCCACTCCACACTGTTCTTTTCTTCACAGCATTTCAGTGAAACAGTCTGGGGTACACACTGGAACGTTCTTACATTATCACCCACTATAATATTGGGAAGTGGTTCAATAACTATATCTTGCCACTGAATGTAAGGTATTTTCCTGTCTATGATACACGTGTATTGACCTGTAAATGAAAAAAAAGCATATATACACATTTTTGTATGCATTTAAATCAATAAAATATACAATAATTGTATTTATTCAAAATAAATCCTTAAATATGTTAGTTGAAAGCAACATACTCTGTATAGGCATTTATTATACTATAGCATAATACTAACGGAACATCATACTACAGTAGAAGGAGAAATTGTACTGGTCAGGCAACACTTTTTCATATTAAGAAAGTGAATGTGATCCAAAATATCACAAAAGGGACCATTAAATATAATAAAAGTAGTCCCTATGACTTGTGTACTATATTCTAAAATCCACACTCTCTGCTGATTTCATTCAGGCAGTTAATTGTATTGAACACATTAAGTTTGAGTCTGCTCATCACAGAAAGCTTATTCTTTTGGAAAAAAAATCTCTTCTTTCCTCTTCTTATTTCAATCACATGGAACATGCTGAAAATGCACCACAAACAACATTTCAACAGTCTTTTAAAATGTAAGATTTTATAAAACCTCACAAAAGTTAACTTTTCACTTACT
The DNA here is from genome assembly GCA_027564155.1 of Gymnocypris eckloni scoliostomus. Taxonomy (NCBI): domain Eukaryota; kingdom Metazoa; phylum Chordata; class Actinopteri; order Cypriniformes; family Cyprinidae; genus Gymnocypris; species Gymnocypris eckloni. The sequence continues at coordinate 73,483,432 of CM050412.1, read as the reverse complement.
TTCTATTCAGTAAATATGACTGAATCTGGTAACACTTTAATTTAGGGTCTCTTAACTAGTTGCTTATTAGCATGCACATTACTAGAATATTAGCCATTTATTAGTGCTAACTAAGCACATATTAATGCCTTATTCTACATTACATTATTCAACATCCCTTACCTAATACCTAAACTTAACGACTACCTTACTAACTATTAATAAGCATAAAATTAGGAATTAATTGAGGATAAAGTCATAATTGATTAATAATAATTATTATTAATGATAATAATCATAATAATGAATAAAGTTGTGAAAAAGTATTCTCTATTCTAAAGTTCTACCCTGGATCCTAATGACTAAATTTTTTGGTTATATTAAGTGCTAGGGTTAGTTAATTAGGTTAATTACCACATGGATGTAAATGTCGTCCTGCTTCTGACACAGATTTAATATAAAATATAATTTTGTATAATATATTATGGTAACACTTTATAATAAGGTTCATTAGTTAAAAATATTTAACTACATTACTTAACATGAACTTAACATGAAATACTTCCGCAGCATTCATTAATCTTAGTTGATATTAATTTACAAATGCATTATTAAAATCACAAGATGTGTTTGTTAACATTAGTTAATGCCCTGTGAACTAACATGAACAAACAATGAACAACTGTATTTTTATTGACTAACTTTAACAAATATTAATGGTGTAATAAATGCAGGGCCGCTGCCGGCAAAATGGGTGTCCTGAGCAGAATTGTATTGTGCCCCTTCCCACAAATATTATGGATGTAAAAAAAAAAAAACTACTATAGGGGTCAAATTAGAACTTTATTAAAACATAAATGTAAACAAATAAATACATTGTAATTAAATTGCATTATTTACAAATTACAATTGTAGCTCTAGAAAGTTACCTACGGCTATTATTTTATTAATACAGTTGTCTGATTAATTTTATGCTCTCAAGCATTCAAAAATCACGCAAAAGAAAACTACATTTTTCTATGATATAACCATGGTTATTTTTTGCAAGGTTTGTGATGTCCACATGTTTTTGTTGTAGAAACATAGAGGCTGTATAATTTCTTTTGCAAAAAGGTGGCCAATTTTTTACTGTTTATTTTGTATTACATTATGTATTTTAGTACTATTCAAGGAAACCATCTAATTATTAATTAACCAATCATTATTTCTACATTGTAACAATGACAGCATTGAAGCTATGATACTGTCAAGATGGTTTTTTCACATCTCATTTTGTAGTCTGATAGCGAAGAATCAGATCACTAGTCACTTTCACTGTATGGAAAAGAGTGGTCAACATTTCTGATTTTGTGTTCCATGGAGGAAATAAATGTTTGGAACAAAACATAAGAGTAGGTTAATAAGGACCATTACTCAGTGATAGCTTTGGGCCAGCTAGCACAAAAGCATATTTACCAAACAGCTTTAACCTTGACCTGGACAGTCAATATATAAGATATCGTTGATAGGACAAATATATGTGTGACTCACCTTTGTCACGCTCATTGACATTCTTCACAGTGAGAGTGCTACTGTCAGGTGAAATGATGTATTTAGCCAGGTTTAGTGTAGGATCTTGTGTAGGGTCATTTACTGTCCATCTCATTATACCCGTAACAGACTCTGGGCGTATGCATTTCAGCACCATATCTTGCTCTGGATACCATTTTCCTGCAGTGGACAGGATCTTTTGTTCTGAAAGTAATGTCCACAAACCTTATTTTACTCTTCAACATTATTAAAAGCAATATTCATGCATATAACAAACCAGCCTTTTGTAAGCAACAGCTTGTAATCAAGAATAAAAAAGCTAAAATTAAGAAAAAATATTGTTTAGGATTAGATGCTGACTACCCTTACCACTTTGAGCAAAAGGATTCGGAGCTACAGTGATTCCTCTATCTTTGAGAGCGCTGATGAGCTGTGTGTTTGCTGCCTCAAATTCAGGGGTGTTGGGGCTGCTGGTTGTTGATTCAAATTCATAGTCTGCTATAATGCTACCAGGCCTACGGAGCAATACACAAACCATAACAATGACAAGACACTGTTTTAACATAAGAGATGAAAACCAAAATGGACCTTTGGAGTGAAAGCTAAGATTGTAGACCGTACCTGAAACCAGTGATTCTTACTGAATCTTTTATGTAGGCAGCCACATTTTTGTAACTTTCTTCAATCTGTACAGAGTGACAAATGTACATTAGGACGTTTACCTTACCAACATGTCATTTCTAAGATTAATTACTATATGGCAATAACTAGAGAAATATAGATGACACCTGAGCATTCAGAAAATGATTTTTCTCTTGGCTGTTTACTGTCATTAAACAGACTGTATCTTTGTTTGACATTTAATGTGATTTAGAGTAATAATAAGCCAAATATCCTCAGCAAAAGTCTCTATACTGGTCAACAATTAGTACACTTTTATTTACATGAAACTAGTGGTGGGCCGTTATCGGCGTTAACGTGCTGCGTTAACGTGAGACTCTTATCGGCGATAAAAAAAATATCGCCGTTCATCTATTCTCAAAGTTGGGTTGGGAGCTGGGTCTATACTACGCAAGCTATGATGACTTTCACCCTGATATTTTAGCGCGGATGTATACCTAGCGAATTGCACTGTAGGGGCGAGCAGTCTTGAACTAGAGGCTCGCAGTCCGCGATGGACAGATTGTTAACGGCTGGTCTATGTGGTAATACAATCGGGCAGGACATCCAAACGCTCACCTATCATTCATCAACCTCAAATATGGCTTTTCATCTGAAAGATGTATGTAGTACAACTTTACATGGCGCTCAATATGATGTTAACCTAGAGAAATGCGCTATTGAAGTGTTTGTGTGGAAGCGCGTTTGCTGCAAGACAGGCTCCGGTGCGCTCACTTGCTCTTAAAATCTCCGTCATTCTTGGTCATACAGATAAAAGTAGCCTAATACATCTTTCGAATCTGTAAAGACTCTACGTTTATTTGTGTGCACTCAGAATAACAACGAAACGTTGCGCTTTTAAGCAAACAGGATGCGCTTTAGGTCTCATATGAACTTGAGCGAGAAACTTCGAAACTCGAATATATCTAAAAATACAGTAACGTTACATAGAAAAATATATCTATAGAGTGAAATGTCAAAAAAATAAAATAATAGAAGACGTGTGTGTTAGCATGGATGATTTACATGAAATTTAATCTGTGCAACACTGTGCATAATAAGATGGCTTTCAGTTCAATATAATAACAAAAAACGACATTTTGGGTTAATAACTAATAAGGTGGGCACGCTGTGATCTGTACTATATTTTTACTGTAATTGACAGTTATCAAAAAAAAAAAAACAACAACACGGGAGTGGGAGGGAATGGGAGTCATTCTTCCGGGGTGGAAGCAGGATTTTCCTCCAGTTTTTCGTGGGATTGGGACGGGAAGAGATTAAAGTTTGTGAGGCATTTTGGAAACAGGAGATGAGCCCTGGTCTAATCGCCACCTGGCTTGAGAAACCCGTTCTCAAAGACTTACTTTTAGTCATTATTTGGGTAGCACACATATTCTGAATGCCTTCGGCAGAATTCAAATGAGCCATTTTAATCTAGATTAATCTAGATTAATTCCAAAATTAATCTAGATTAATCTAGATTAAAAAAAATTATCTATGCCCACCTCTACATGAAACAAAATAAATTTCTAGTCAAATAAATAAACATATTTGCTAAAAATACTGAAAAGTTACAATCTGTAACCTATTACAAACCTTGTTTTTATTATTTACACAATATGTAATTATTTGAACAATTTTTAAGTTAAGCATGAACAATTAGCACGTTTTATTTACAAAATATGAAACCACTCACTGCTAACTTAATTTTGTCGGCATAGAGTTTGAACTTCTCATTATCTGGGTCGCTGAAACTGGTATCAAAAGTGTCTTCTATCCTCATTGACATTTTAACAACTGTAAAAAAAGAAAAGAAAACAAGTGCATTTATCCATTTTGTTTAATTTCTTTAATTCCTCCTCCATATTTATGACCAACAAGCAGTGCAAAGATACCAAAAATCTTTCTTTGCATCTATTTTTGTATTCACTGCCATTATTTTGCTCTGCTCAAGTTCATAAATATGTTGGCTTTAGGAAAAGTCATATGACTTTAACTGCTTTATTGAACAATTCATAATAAAAATAATACTAGTATAATAATAATAATACAATATCTTTGTTTGCTGTCTCAGACTTACATATTTACTTTCAGCAAAATAAAATAAATACAAAAATAGTGCTATCAACGATTAATTGTGATTCATCGCATTCAAAATGAAAGTCTTTGTTTACATAATATATGTGTATACTGTGTATATTAATTATGTATATATAAATACAAACACATGCATGTATATATTTAAGATTTTTTTTTTTTTATATATTAAATATATTTATATATTATATAAATTATATGAATATAAATATATACATGTAAATACTTGAAGTATTTTCCAAATATATACAGTATGTGTGTGTGTTTATATATACAGAATAAATATACACAACACGCACACATATATTATGTAAACAAAAACTTTTATTTTGGATGTGATGAATGGCGATTTATTGTTTAACAGCACTATACAAAGATATACATATAAACCTTGTATTACTTTTTTTCTAAGATTATACATAATAGATTCAATTATAACAGCGTGTTACAGTTTTTTTTCAAAATGCTTGAAAAAAGGTTTTACATGTAGAGTTTTGAGAAATGGAGCCATAATTTCAAAAACTGTGTAAGCATTTTTCAAAAACTGTAAAAAAACAACAACAAAAAAAGTACATACCTGTTGTAGGTGCTATTACAGCTTTTGTAATAAGCAGTTTTTAAGCAGTTAAACGTGCACAATATAATTAAATAATTATAATTTTTGTCCTATTAAATAAATATATTTTCTTGTATATCAGTTTTTTTTAACCAGTAAATTCTGTACCTGTTGCAGGTGTAGGTGTTGTTACAGCTGCTACTGGTGGTACTACAGACAAAAATGACCAAATTAACATTTATAACTTTTCAAATGTTATATGTATAACTGTAAAATGCTATTTATTTATTAAAAAGATGACACTAACAATCAAATTATAATTGTTTTTTTAAGCAGTTAAAGGTGCACAAAGTAATTAAATATTTATATTTTGCTACCTATATTTTGTCCTCCTAAATAAATAAATGTTCTGGTATATCAGGATTTTTTAACCAGTAAATTCTGTACCTATTGCAGGTGTAGGTGTTGTTACATCTGCTGTTGATGGTACTACAGAAAAAAAGAACCAAATTAACCTTTATACCTTTTAAAATGTAATATGTATAATTGTAAAATGCTATTTATTTATTACAAAGATAACATCAACAATAAAATGATACAAATTACTTGTTTAAGCAGTTAAAGGTGCACAAAGTAATTCAATATTTATATTATGCTACTGAAATTGTCTATATTTCTTAAATAAGCACATTTTCCTGTATATAAGTTTGTGGTATGTGTTCCTGTGGCTCAGTGGTAGAGCATTGCCTTAGTAGCGCAAAAGGTTGTGAGTTAAATTCCCAGGGAACACACACACTGATAAAAAAATAAAATAAATGTATAGCCTTTTGATAAAAGCGTCTGCTAACTGTAAATACTCTTTTAAAAGTACATACGTGGTATGGTTGTGACTGTTTTTGTAGTTGTAGTAGGTATTGGAGTTGTAGTGGTTGTTGGAGAAGGTGTTGTAGTTGTATTGGTTGTTGTAGCTGTAGTGGTTGATGGAGAAGGTATTGTAGTTGTATTGGTTGTTGTAGCTGTAGTGGTTGTTGGAGAAGGTGTTGTAGTTGTATTGTTTGTTGTAGCTGTAGTGGTTGTTGGAGAAGGTGTTGTAGCTGTAGTGGTTGTTGGAGAAGGTGTTGTAGTTGTATTGGTTGTTGTAGCTGGAGTGGTTGATGGAGAAGGTGTTGTAGTTGTATTGGTTGTTGTAGCTGTAGTGGTTGATGGAGAAGGTGTTGTAGTTGTATTGTTTGTTGTAGCTGTAGTGGTTGTTGGAGAAGGTGTTGTGTAGTGGTTGATGGAGAAGGTGTATTGTTTGTTGTAGCTGTAGTGGTTGTTGGAGAAGGTGTTGTAGTTGTATTGGTTGTTGTAGCTGTAGTGGTTGATGGAGAAGGTATTGTAGTTGTATTGGTTGTTGGAGTGGTTGATGGAGAAGGTGTTGTAGTTGTATTGGTTGTTGTAGCTGTAGTGGTTGATGGAGAAGGTATTGTAGTTGTATTGGTTGTTGGAGTGGTTGATGGAGAAGGTGTTGTAGTTGTATTGGTTGTTGTAGCTGTAGTGGTTGATGGAGAAGGTGTTGTAGTTGTATTGGTTGTTGGAGTGGTTGATGGAGAAGGTGTTGTAGTTGTATTGGTTGTTGTAGCTGTAGTGGTTGATGGAGAAGGTGTTGTAGTTGTATTGGTTGTTGTAGCTGTAGTGGTTGTTGGAGAAGGTGTTGTAGTTGTATTGGTTGTTGTAGCTGTAGTAGTAGTAGGTGTTGGTGGTGCTGGTGGCAATGGAAAAAAAACTGATCAAATCATTCAAAACAAAAAAGAGAAGAATGGTTCCACTATGTGAACACTTAACATTAGCATCACAATGGTTTTAAATGTAATCAAGACTTGAATTCATCCAAACAAGAGCAATTGTAACTTCCAATTTGTGCAGATGGATTGAATAGATATTCATCTAGCAGTAAACCCAAATAATTAAGAAATTATTATAAAGGAAAAAAAAACGTTTTGATGTATGCAAACACCAAAAATTAAAAAGACATCTGATATCTCTTAACATTACAAGGAGCAAGCAGAAAAGACAGTTGTCTTGGTTGTATCTATAATTGTTTTCTCTATAAATGTCTCTATTTATATAACTTCTTGATTTGTATGACGCCAACCATCAAATGTATCTTAAATAAATAAATACATTATTACATAATACATAAAATTACACAAGTTAATAATCAATTAAGGATTTCAGAGGTCCCCAACCACCAGGTCGCGACCCACTACCGGGTTGCAAGAAAGTTCTGGGGAAAACATGTATAGATGTGACGCTCCGTTATTTATTGTGCGTAAATGAATTTTCTAATTATTCTGTATTCTCGTTGTATGCGATTCATATGCACTTTGACGATTTCCTGTTAAATGAGTAAATAAAACATTGCTCTGATATAAGCTATTAGGGCTTAAACGGATCGCAGTTGATCCGTGATATTCGGACAAGGTCCAGACACCACCGTTTGGCATGTTATTTGCCAATTTACACGTTTAAGCTATTTAAAAACACAAGAAGAAGAAATTAAACAGAACTCAATTCGTTCTTTGCACGCTGTACTGCTCCCAACCGAAGTGCGGACAAGCCAACCCGATCTCATGAAAGTGCATATAAATAGTACGCCAAATAAAAATGAAAACTTGTGGTATTGATATGAAAAAAATGTACTTTGGCATGTGTATGCTACGCGATGGGTAGGATTAGGGTTGTGGGGTAGATGCGTATCATATGTACGCGAAAACTGTATATCATGTGCATGCCAAACACGTTTGTATCATATATATGCCAAAGTTTGTTTTTTCATATCAAAACCATAAGTTTTGTTTTTATTTGGCGTACCATTTATACGCATTTTCATGAGACCGGGCTCGCACAAGCATAGACACGTGTTTCAGACAGCGCGGCATACCGATTTGATTCCAACAGACAAGAAGAAACGAATCTGCTCCAACATGTGCTGATAACAGTATAAATAAATAGACCTGTTTTAAAGACCCCATATACAACACCCAACCCACCTTCCCGGTTCGCAAGATTTTTTTTCAAACCGTGACTTGTCCGCGGTGTAAAAATGTTGGAGACCCCTAACTGACATATGTGATTTGAAAAACATGCACAGCACTTCCTTGACAAAAACATACTCCACACAGCAGAGTGGGCTACATACTATGAAAAGTTAAATAAAAAATACAATACTAATAAATAGTTTTCACATTCTTTTAAAAATATAACACAGTTTGCAGCTAAATTCTGTGTTAAATTAGTAATTAACTTCATTACTGCATGTAGGACTGATATAAAAATGTTCAATTCTAATAATTGTAAAAAGGCTACATAAGTTTCTTGTCATCAAATGCATTTTGCGGAATATCAGTTTTTTTAAACATACCTGTTGTTGTTGCAGGTGTAGGTACAGCTGTTGTTAGGAGTACTGCACAAAAGAGAACCAAATTAACTTTTATCATTTTTAAAAGTAATATTAAAATGTATATCTTCAAAATATGAAACAAACAGTAAAAAAAGCTGTTGTAATTGTAGTAGGTGCTGTTACAGCTCTTGGTGGTATTGCAGAAAAAAATCTAAACAAAAGTGTAAAGAAATAACCAAATAATGCTTTATAATTTCAAAATGTGATAATTATAACTTTTGTTATATATAATGTTTTTTCCTAAACCAATTTATTTAAGTGAAATCGTTCCACTGTAAGATGTGCATGCACAACAGAATGTTGCAATGCAACAAAAATCACTATCACATCCGAGTGCTGAGCAACAATATAATAAATGTTTTTCACGTTAAAGTTGTCATTACCTATTGGATTTCAGCATGACTGAACGCTGTATTGACCAATAAGGGTGCTTTCACACTTGATTCGATTGCTTCATCTGAATCCAAGTTCATCTGTTCCCCCTCCCCTACCCCCGCTTGTGTTTATTTCATATAGGTTTCTCAAGCAAGCAAGCTTTGGGACATACTATTTAGTCATAATTAGGTCTTAAACTGACTAATCTGTTGCTTTGTTAAATACATCCTGTCATAGTTTAAACTGCCCTGTGAATCATCTTGTCACATATCCAAATTATGTTTAATTAAATGTCCTATCCTTTTTATCCTGAGAACTCTCCTTGTGTGTTTGAATAATTAACATTTTTAAAGTTAATGACCAAAGTTATGTTTATAAAAGGTCACAATGTTGTTGAAGATTATATCTAATGTGGATAACATAAAATAAATAAATGTTTTCATCAGGTTAGTTAGATATTATACATTTATATTTATAAAAAAAAATATATATATATTGATTATCACTCAAACAATTTCCTGTCCCTGTCCGACAGTATCAAATGTCTGCCATATTTTTTGTTTTTTAATTTGAATTATTTGTTTGTAGTTCTAATCGAATCCTTGTCCAACATGCAATGGGTTGTGGGCAATATTTGCCATTAGAGTGTGCACAGATCTGCACGTCGAATTTCTACCGGAAATAGTAAACTATCTGGGTACCTTTTGGAATACTCATTTCAACATACTACGATTTGGAACATAATAATTCTAATTTAAAATACTATTTAGGATGATGGTATGCAAATTGGGATGCAGAAATTATGTTTTTGTTCCCAAAGGATGGCGAATTTGTGTCAGCAGAGTGGCAGCTGTTTACCACTATTGCTAGGTAATTACTATACAGGAGAAGGTGGAGAAATGATTAAGTAACGTTGCTTGCTTAACTTTTGTCATTTTAATTTTGAAAAACTGATTTTGCTGCCATCAGAGAATGATGGTTCAAAAGAACTCAGGAGTCAATTTCTACTGAAGGCAAGTGGAAATAAGATATAGATTATATCTGCTTGTAGTGTATAAGTTATGATTGCCTCTCATTTGATCATTTTATTAGTCATATTTTCATACTATGAGCAATAGCTGTCAATCATACCTTCACATGTGTTATTGCTGTTTATAGGGAGGTTTGGATCTGTTACATTATATCCACTCTTGCACGAGCAATTGTAACTCCCAACAGTGTTGTTGCAGATTGAGTTTGGACCACAGATGTGTGATATCTCAACACATTCATCCACATCTATATTAGATGAAAGTTACAGGAAAAATACACTCATACTTATTTAAAGATCAACTCATTTTTGACATCTTCACAATAGAATCCTTAAATTACAAAAATGTAATTCATTTCCATATATCTATGCAAAGAAAATTAAAATAAGTCAATATTAAAATAAGTAATTATCAAAACAATTATGCAGCGAAAATTATACCAGCACAAGAAGCTTCCACTGTAACTGTTACATTGAGAGTTTGGCCCACACGCTGATGGTGAGTTAACACAAATTCATATTTGAAATAAAATAATTGGAAAAGTGAAAGTTTACAGTTGAAGCCTAAAGATTCAGGCAGTACAAACAATTACAAACTGTTCAGAGCTTCAGCTGTCACTCATACCTTTGCATGGGTTATTTTGCTTTATAGGGAGGTTTGGATCTGTTACATTATATCCACTCTTGCACGAGCAATTGTAACTCCCAACAGTGTTGTTGCAGATTGAGTTTGGACCACAGATGTCTGATATCTCAACACATTCATTCACATCTATAGATGTTACAGGGAAAAGAACAGGGTCACATATCCATATGTGAAGGTCAACTCATACTTTGAGTATCCGTATAATTCAAAGTTGCATTTACAATATGTCTAAAGTAGGAACAGTAACATTGAAACTTCATAATGTTGGCATTAAAAACATAATTGTTATTTTGTTTAATAAAACTGATTGGACTAATGTTGTGTAAAAACATCTAGTTTATTATTTATTTAGCTGAACATACCTCTACATGTGTTATTGACGCTGATGTGGAGACTTGAGTTTGTTGAAGTGAATCCATCCAGACATGAGCAATTGTAACTTCCTATTTCATTTGTGCAGTTGGAATTTGGACCACATACAGATGCATTGAACAGACATTCATTTATATCTATGAAAATAAATATTAAAGTGATCATTTAGTGATCAACAGTTTTCATTAACACAAACACCTAAAATACATGTTATCTCATGACAGTCAACTGCCTATAAAAAGGAATATAAAGATAATGTATTTTAAAGCACAACTGCTCATCTTTTTGAGCAGTTTCCAATAAATAGTACCTGAAAATCACGAGGAAGAACATTATACAGAGCAATCTTACCAATGCATGGATTACTTTTAGAAACATCTTTATTTACATCTGAGACGTTATATCCTTCCCAACAAAAGCATGAGAAGCTTCCATTGTAATTGTAACAGTGAGAATTCGATCCACACACTGATACTGAATCAAGACATTCATGAATATCTGAAATAAAATAATTGATAAACTGACAGGTTACCGTTCACAAAAAATTAAGGCAGTCTAAACTGTTACTGTTCAAAACCTTAGCTGTCAATCATACCTTTACATGTGTTGTTGCTGTTTATAGGGAGGTTTGGATCTGTTACATTATATCCACTCATGCAGGAGCAATTGTAACTCCCAACAGTGTTGTTGCAGATTGAGTTTGGACCACAGACGTCTGGTATCTCAACACATTCATCCACATCTTATGAGGAAAAGAACAGTTTGGGTGAATCACACATATACATAAATGAGAATAACGAGAATGATGATAATGCTTGATTTACAAAAATGACAATCAAAACAAAAATATATGGATAAACTCTAGGTTATTATTCATGGTTAAAGTACAAACAAATCTAAACACAAAATGTACCTCTACATCTGTTATTAATATTGATGGATAGACTTGAGTTTGTTGCTGTGAATCCATCCAGACATGAGCAATTGTAGCTTCCTATTTCATTTGTGCAGTTGGAATCTGGACCACATACAGATGGACTGAACAGACATTCATCTATATCTAGAGAGGGAAAAACAAATGCATTCATGTAATACAGATAAAAATGCCTAAAATCATGAAAGCCATCTGGTATCTCAAAAGATTAATCTATATCTATACATGAAGAACTGAGAACATACAATATTTAAACTCAAACAACCAGAAAACTGACATTATGAAACATTTATTTTAGGTCTGCATACAAAAGCCCAAATTGAACATAAAAAATACAAATAAAAAATAAGTTTCTTGTGTGTGTTGAGGAGGAAGCGAGCGGACAGCCACTTATGCATATTTTGTACTAATAAGGGTAGTTTATGTTGGGCGTCGGATACGCTGAAGCTTGAGGTTTCATTTCTATGTTTTCTGTTTGGTAGTTAGATTTAGTTGGGTTGGGGTTTAGTTATCGGGGTTGTTTAGCTTTTAATCATTTATTTGTTTTGGTGTCACTTAGTTTTCTTCTTTTCCTCATATTTATCTTAAGTTATTTTCTTTAATGGTTATTGGACTGCACCTCTCAAAATAAATCTTACTCTTGTTAAACGTGTTTGCTTGTTTCCTGGTCATTTCCTTTTATGGTTTGCCCCAGTGCCAATTGTGTCTCACTTAAATGTTACGAAACATCCCCAAAAATATCAAGCAGGTAACAATGTATGTCTAAAATCTTTTACATCTTTAAAACCTTTACACACTAGACCTCAATACAGAAATATGTACATCTTTGTGCAACATCTCATATTTCGTTTTAGAATACTAGAATAGAGTGGTGGAACTATGATGTCACTTTGCGTGAAAACCTGGAAGCGAGTTAGCGTTTAGCACTTCTGGTTCCATCGTCCCAGAGTCAATGGGTTTTGAATGGGATTTTGGTTAAATCTCTTAAATAAGGTCCGTGGTTCACACAGGCTCAAGATACTTTCACGTGTTTATCTACATCTATACAAAGAGAATAAGAACTGAGAAAGTACAATTTTAACATTTTTAAACACTAAAGATAAATCTAATTTTAAAACAATTGTTCTGAGGAAAAACTATAAAAAGTCCAAAATGCACATCTAAATATTCATTGGAATGTGTTAGTACACAAAATAGTTTTAAAGAAAATCTTTTTAAAGAAAATAACCTAGCATTAAACAAGAATTTTAGAGGATGTTCATAAAACACTTGCATAGATTCTCTGTGATTTCTTGCACTGAGATGAAAAATTATTCATGATAAGCCTCTCATTAATCATTTATCAGTCATACCTGTGCATGTGTTACTGCTGTTTATAGGGAGGTTTGGATCTGTTACATTATATCCACTCTTGCACGAGCAATTGTAACTCCCAACAGTGTTGTTGCAGATTGAGTTTGGACCACAGACATCTGGTATCTTAACACATTCATCCACATCTATATTAAAAGGAAGTTACAGGAAAAATAACAGTTTGCGTCACTCATACATATAAAATATGTGAAGGTCAGCTCATTTTTTTGACATCTTCACAATAGAATACAAAGGGCTAGATTTACTGACAGCTTGCATATACATTGAACAGACATGCTTTTTATCTGTAGGGAAGGACACAATATTTTTAAACTAAGCAATTATTTAAAAGTAGTTTAATTTCATGGAATTATATCAGTAGGACACCAGCCCGCAGACTGATGGTGAGTTAAAACATTTATGAATGGCTAATATAAAATAACTGATAGTGAAACATTACAGATGACAGAAGATTAAGGCGATACAAACAGTAACAGTAAGAGCTTCAAATCTTATAATGTCAATCTTACCTTCACATGTGTTATTGCTGTTTATAGGGAGGTTTGGATCTGTTACGTTATACCCACTCATGCAGAAGCAATTGTGACTCCCAACAGTGTTGTTGCAGATTGAGTTTGGACCACAGATGTCTGGTATCTCAACACATTCATTCACATCTATATTAGATGAAAGTTACAGGAAAAAGAAGAGTTTGGGTCACTCATACACATGTAAAGGTCAACTCAATCTTTGACATCTTTTCAACAGTACGCTTGATTTACAAAAATGAAATTCAAAGTATAAAAACACATTGATAAATTCGAACTAATTGTGACACTCTCTGTGAAATCGAGGCTAAAGTCTCAAAATCTAAAAACAAGCATCAAAGTTTGTTTTCTAACATTTATTTCACTATAATTTAAATCTTTGACATGACCTTACTCAGTTAATATTAAATATATAAAGTTTAAATTTTCACAGAATGTTCTTTACCATATGAAGGATTATTTTTTGTAGAAAACAGCAAATAACAAAAAAAATGACTTTAGTTGGGTTTTCACAGAGAAGGTCACAACTATTAAAGGTAATAGTAAACATAAATGTAAATATAAAATGTACCTCTACATGTGTTATTGATGCTGATGGGGAGACTTGAGTTTGTTGCAGTGAATCCATCCAGACATGAGCAATTGTAACTTCCCTTTTCATTTGTGCAGTTGGAATTTGGACCACATACAGATGGACTGAACAGACATTCATTTATATCTACAAAAACAATATATATATATATTTGAAAAAGTGATTACTTACACTTATAAACACAATTTACATTTAAATATATCTATTCAAAAAGTATACAAATTAGGTTGAAATGTCAACATTTCCAATAATATTATTATTACTATTATCTGGATCCTGATCGGCAAAATAGTGATAAAATAAATATATTTGTACATTTTGCAATAACCAAAAGTTGAAAATGACTTTCAAACTGATGCAGAATATCATATAAACAAAAACTGACCAGTGCAAGGGTTGCCTTTACTAATAGCTGTATTTCCATCACTGACATTAAATCCACCCCAACAAAAGCATGAGAAGCTTCCATTGTAATTGTAACAGTGAGAGTTTGGCCCACACACTGATACTGATTCAAGACATTCATGAATATCTGAAATAAAATAATTGATAAACTGAAAGGTAATAGTTGAAGGGAGATTCATGCAGAACAAACAGTAACACACTGTTCATTGTTTCAGCTGTCACTCATACCTTTGCATGGGTTACTGCTGTTTATAGGGAGGTTTGGATCTGTTACATTATATCCACTCATGCAGCAATTGTAACTCCCAACAGTGTTGTTGCAGATTGAGTTTGGACCACAGATGTCTGATATCTCAACACATTCATTCACATCTATAGATGTTACAGGGAAAAGAACAGGGTCACACATCCATATGTGAAGGTCAACTCATACTTTGAGTATCCGTATAATTCAAAGTTGCATTTACAATATGTCTAAAGTAGGAACAGTAACATTGAAACTTCATAATGTTGGCATTAAAAACATAATTGTTATTTTGTTTAATAAAACTGATTGGACTAATGTTGTGTAAAACATCTAGTTTATTATTTATTTAGCTGAACATACCTCTACATGTGTTATTGATATGTGGAGACTTGAGTTTGTTGAAGTGAATCCATCCAGACATGAGCAATTGTAACTTCCTATTTCATTTGTGCAGTTGGAATTTGGACCACATACAGATGCATTGAACAGACATTCATTTATATCTATGAAAATAAATATTAAAGTGATCATTTAGTGATCAACAGTTTTCATTAACACAAACACCTAAAATACATGTTATCTCATGACAGTCAACTGCCTATAAAAAGGAATATAAAGATAATGTATTTTAAAGCACAACTGCTCATCTTTTTGAGCAGTTTCCAATAAATAGTACCTGAAAATCACGAGGGAGAACATTATACAGAGCAATCTTACCAATGCATGGATTACTTTTAGAAACATCTTTATTTACATCTGAGACGTTATATCCTTCCCAACAAAAGCATGAGAAGCTTCCATTGTAATTGTAACAGTGAGAATTCGATCCACACACTGATACTGAATCAAGACATTCATGAATATCTGAAATAAAATAATTGATAAACTGACAGGTTACCGTTCACAAAAAATTAAGGCAGTCTAAACTGTTACTGTTCAAAACCTTAACTGTCAATCATACCTTCACATGTGTTGTTGCTGTTTATAGGGAGGTTTGGGTCTGTTACATTATATCCACTCATGCACGAGCAATTGTAACTCCCAACAGTGTTGTTGCAGATTGAGTTTGGACCACAGATGTCTGGTATCTCAACACATTCATCCACATCTTATGAGGAAAAGAACAGTTTGGGTGAATCACATAAATGAGAATAACGAGAATGATGATAATGCTTGATTTACAAAAATGACAATCAAAACAAAAATATATGGATAAACTCTAGGTTATTATTCATGGTTAAAGTACAAACAAATGTAAACACAAAATGTACCTCTACATCTGTTATTAATATTGATGGATAGACTTGAGTTTGTTGCAGTGAATCCATCCAGACATGAGCAATTGTAACTTCCTATTTCATTTGTGCAGTTGGAATCTGGACCACATACAGATGGACTGAACAGACATTCATCTATATCTAGAGAGGAAAAACAAATGCATTCATGTAATACAGATAAAATGCCTAAAATCATGAAAGCCATCTGGTATCTCAAAAGATTAATCTATATCTATACATGAAGAACTGAGAACATACAATATTTAAACTCAAACAACCAGAAAACTGACATTATGAAACTTTCTTTCAAGGAAAAAAAAGGAATACAAATTTATTTTAGGTCTGCATACAAAAGTCCAAATTGAACATAAAAATACAAATAAAAATAAGTTTCTTGTGTGTGTTGAGGAGGAAGCGGCGGACAGCCACTTATGCATATTTTGTACTAATTAGGGTAGTTTATGTTGGGCGTCGGATACTGAAGTTTGAGGTTTCATTTCTATGTTTTCTGTTTGGTAGTTAGATTTAGTTGGGTTGGGGTTTAGTTATCGGGGTTGTTTAGCTTTTAATCATTTATTTGTTTTGGTGTCACTTAGTTTTCTTCTTTTCCTCATATTTATCTTAAGTTATTTTCTTTAATGGTTATTGGACTGCACCTCTCAAAATAAATCTTACTCTTGTTAAACGTGTTTGCTTGTTTCCTGGTCATTTCCTTTTATGGTTTGCCCCAGTGCCAGTTGTGTCTCACTTAAATGTTACGAAACATCCCAAAAAATATCAAGCAGGTAACAATGTATGTCTAAAATCTTTTACATTTTTAAAACCTTTACACACTAGACCTCAATACAGAAATATTTACATCTTTGTGCAACATCTCATATTTAGTTTTAGAATACTAGAATAGAGTGTTGGAACTATGATGTCACTTTGTACGCGAAAACCTGGAAGCGAGTTAGCGTTTTAGCACTTCTGGTTTCATCGTCCCAGAGTCAATGGGTTTTTTGAATGGGATTTTGGTTAAATCTCTTAAATAAGGTCCGTGGTTCACACAGGCTCAAGATACTTTCACGTATTTATCTACATCTATACAAAGAGAATAAGAACTGAGAAAGTACAATTTTAACATTTTTAAACACTAAAGATAAATCTAATTTTAAAACAATTGTTCTGAGGAAAAAAACTATAAAAAGTCCAAAATGCACATCAAAATATTCATTGGAATGTGTTAGTACACAAAATAGTTTTAAAGAAACTCTTTTTAAAGAAAATAACCTAGCATTAAACAAGAATTTTAGAGGATGTTCATAAAACACTTGCATAGATTCTCTGTGATTTCTTGCACTGAGATGAAAAATTATTCATGATAAGCCTCTCATTAATCATTTATCAGTCATACCTGTGCATGTGTTACTGCTGTTTATAGGGAGGTTTGGATCTGTTACATTATATCCACTCATGCACGAGCAATTGTAACTCCCAACAGTGTTGTTGCAGATTGAGTTTGGACCACAGATGTCTGATATCTCAACACATTCATCCACATCTGTATTAAAAGGAAGGTACAGGAAAAATAACAATTTGTCACTCATACATATAAAATATGTGAAGGTCAGCTCATTTTTTTGACATCTTCACAATAGAATACAAAGGGCTAGATTTACTGACAGCTTGCATATACATTGAACAGACATGCTTTTTATCTGTAGGGAAGGACACAATATTTTTAAACTAAGCAATTATTTAAAAGTAGTTTAATTTCATGGAATTATATCAGTAGGACACCAGCCCGCAGACTGATGGTGAGTTAAAACATTTATGAATAGCTAATATAAAATAACTGATAGTGAAACATTACAGATGACAGAAGATTAAGGCGATACAAACAGTGACAGTAAGAGCTTCAAATCTTAAAATGTCAATCTTACCTTCACATGTGTTATTGCTGTTTATAGGGAGGTTTGGATCTGTTACGTTATACCCACTCTTGCACGAGCAATTGTAACTCCCAACAGTGTTGTTGCAGATTGAGTTTGGACCACAGATGTGTGATATCTCAACACATTCATCCACATCTATATTAGATGAAAGTTACAGGAAAAAGAAGAGTTTGGGTCACTCATACACATGTAAAGGTCAACTCAATCTTTGACATCTTTTCAACAGTACGCTTGATTTACAAAAATGAAATTCAAAGTATAAAAACACATTGATAAATTCGAACTAATTGTGACACTCTCTGTGAAATCGAGGCTAAAGTCTCAAAATCTAAAAACAAGCATCAAAGTTTGATTTCTAACATTTATTTCACTATAATTTAAATTTTTGACATGACCTTACTCAGTTAATATTAAATATATAAAGTTAAAATTTTCACAGAATGTTCTTTACCATATGAAGGATTATTTTTTGTAGAAAACAGCAAATAACAAAAAAAATGACTTTAGTTGGGTTTTCACAGAGAAGGTCACAACTATTAAAGGTAATAGTAAACATAAATGTAAATATAAAATGTACCTCTACATGTGTTATTGATGCTGATGGGGAGACTTGAGTTTGTTGCAGTGAATCCATCCAGACATGAGCAATTGTAACTTCCCTTTTCATTTGTGCAGTTGGCATTTGGACCACAGACAGATGGACTGAACAGACATTCATTTATATCTACAAAAACAATATATATATATATTTGAAAAAGTGATTACTTACACTTATAAACACAATTTACATTTAAATATATCTATTCAAAGAGTATACAAATTAGGTTGAAATGTCAACATTTCCAATAATATTATTATTACTATTATCTGGATCCTGATCAGCAAAATAGTGATGAAAGAAATATATTTGTACATTTTGCAATAACCAAAAGTTGAAAATGACTTTCACACTGATGCAGAATATCATATAAACAAAAACTGACCAGTGCAAGGGTTGCCTTTACTAATAGCTGTATTTCCATCACTGACATTATATCCACCCCAACAAAAGCATGAGAAGCTTCCATTGTAATTGTAACAGTGAGAGTTTGGCCCACACACTGATACTGATTCAAGACATTCATGAATATCTGAAATAAAATAATTGATAAACTGAAAGGTAATAGTTGAAGGGAGATTCATGCAGAACAAACAGTAACACACTGTTCATTGTTTCAGCTGTCACTCATACCTTTGCATGGGTTATTTTTGTTTATAGGGAGGTTTGGATCTGTTACATTATATCCACTCATGCACGAGCAATTGTAACTCCCAACAGTGTTGTTGCAGATTGAGTTTGGACCACAGATGTCTGATATCTCAACACATTCATTCACATCTATAGATGTTACAGGGAAAAGAACAGGGTCACACATCCATATGTGAAGGTCAACTCATACTTTGAGTATCCGTATAATTCAAAGTTGCATTTACAATATGTCTAAAGTAGGAACAGTAACATTGAAACTTCATAATGTTGGCATTAAAAACATAATTGTTATTTTGTTTAATAAAACTGATTGGACTAATGTTGTGTAAAAACATCTAGTTTATTATTTATTTAGCTGAACATACCTCTACATGTGTTATTGACGCTGATGTGGAGACTTGAGTTTGTTGAAGTGAATCCATCCAGACATGAGCAATTGTAGCTTCCTATTTCATTTGTGCAGTTGGAATTTGGACCACATACAGATGCATTGAACAGACATTCATTTATATCTATGAAAATAAATATTAAAGTGATCATTTAGTGATCAACAGTTTTCATTAACACAAACACCTAAAATACATGTTTCTCATGAAAGTCAACTGCCTATAAAAGGAATATAAAGATAATGTATTTTAAAGCACAACTGCTCATCTTTTGAGCAGTTTCCAATAAATAGTACCTGAAAATCACGAGGAAGAACATTATACAGAGCAATCTTACCAATGCATGGATTACTTTTAGAAACATCTTTATTTACATCTGAGACGTTATATCCTTCCCAACAAAAGCATGAGAAGCTTCCATTGTAATTGTAACAGTGAGAATTCGATCCACACACTGATACTGAATCAAGACATTCATGAATATCTGAAATAAAATAATTGATAAACTGACAGGTTACCGTTCACAAAAAATTAAGGCAGTCTAAACTGTTACTGTTCAAAACCTTAACTGTCAATCATACCTTCACATGTGTTGTTGCTGTTTATAGGGAGGTTTGGGTCTGTTACATTATATCCACTCATGCACGAGCAATTGTAACTCCCAACAGTGTTGTTGCAGATTGAGTTTGGACCACAGATGTCTGGTATCTCAACACATTCATCCACATCTTATGAGGAAAAGAACAGTTTGGGTGAATCACACATATACATAAATGAGAATAACGAGAATGATGATAATGCTTGATTTACAAAAATGACAATCAAAACAAAAATATATGGATAAACTCTAGGTTATTATTCATGGTTAAAGTACAAACAAATGTAAACACAAATGTACCTCTACATCTGTTATTAATATTGATGGATAGACTTGAGTTTGTTGCAGTGAATCCATCCAGACATGAGCAATTGTAGCTTCCTATTTCATTTGTGCAGTTGGAATCTGGACCACATACAGATGGACTGAACAGACATTCATCTATATCTAGAGAGGGAAAAACAAATGCATTCATGTAATACAGATAAAAATGGCTAAAATCATGAAAGCCATCTGGTATCTCAAAAGATTCATCTATATCTATACATGAAGAACTGAGAACATACAATATTTAAACTCAAACAACCAGAAAACTGACATTATGAAACTTTCTTTCAAGGAAAAAAAAGGAATACAAATTTATTTTAGGTCTGCATACAAAAGTCCAAATTGAACATAAAAAATACAAATAAAAAATACGTTTCTTGTGTGTGTTGAGGAGGAAGCGAGCGGACAGCCACTTATGCATATTTTGTACTAATTAGGGTAGTTTATGTTGGGCGTCGGATACGCTGAAGTTTGAGGTTTCATTTCTATGTTTTCTGTTTGGTAGTTAGATTTAGTTGGGTTGGGGTTTAGTTATCGGGGTTGTTTAGCTTTTAATCATTTATTTGTTTTGGTGTCACTCAGTTTTCTCCTTTTCCTCATATTTATCTTAAGTTATTTTCTTTAATGGTTATTGGACTGCACCTCTCAAAATAAATCTTACTCTTGTTAAACGTGTTTGCTTGTTTCCTGGTCATTTCCTTTTATGGTTTGCCCCAGTGCCAGTTGTGTCTCACTTAAATGTTACGAAACATCCCCAAAAATATCAAGCAGGTAACAATGTATGTCTAAAATCTTTTACATTTTTAAAACCTTTACACACTAGACCTCAATACAGAAATATTTACATCTTTGTGCAACATCTCATATTTCGTTTTAGAATACTAGAATAGAGTGGTGGAACTATGATGTCACTTTGTACGTGAAAACCTGGAAGCGAGTTAGCGTTTTAGCACTTCTGGTTTCATCGTCCCAGAGTCAATGGGTTTTTGAATGGGATTTTGGTTAAATCTCTTAAATAAGGTCCGTGGTTCACACAGGCTCAAGATACTTTCACGTATTTATCTACATCTATACAAAGAGAATAAGAACTGAGAAAGTACAATTTCAACATTTTTAAACACTAAAGATAAATCAAATTTTAAAACAATTGTTCTGAGGAAAAAAACTATAAAAAGTCCAAAATGCACATCTAAATATTCATTGGAATGTGTTAGTACACAAAATAGTTTTAAAGAAAATCTTTTTAAAGAAAATAACCTAGCATTAAACAAGAATTTTAGAGGATGTTCATAAAACACTTGCATAGATTCTCTGTGATTTCTTGCACTGAGATGAAAAATTATTCATGATAAGCCTCTCATTAATCATTTATCAGTCATACCTGTGCATGTGTTACTGCTGTTTATAGGGAGGTTTGTATCTGTTACATTATATCCACTCTTGCACGAGCAATTGTAACTCCCAACAGTGTTGTTGCAGATTGAGTTTGGACCACAGATATCTGATATCTCAACACATTCATCCACATCTGTATTAAAAGGAAGGTACAGGAAAAATAACAATTTGCGTCACTCATACATATAAAATATGTGAAGGTCAGCTCATTTTTCTGACATCTTCACAATAGAATACAAAGGGCTAGATTTACTGACAGCTTGCATATACATTGAACAGACATGCATTTTATCTGTAGGGAAGGACACAATATTTTTAAACTAAGCAATTATTTAAAAGTAGTTTAATTTCATGGAATTATATCAGTAAACACCAGCCCGCAGACTGATGGTGAGTTAAAACATTTATGAATGGCTAATATAAAATAACTGATAGTGAAACATTACAGATGACAGAAGATTAAGGCGATACAAACAGTAACAGTAAGAGCTTCAAATCTTATAATGTCAATCTTACCTTCACATGTGTTATTGCTGTTTATAGGGAGGTTTGGATCTGTTACGTTATACCCACTCATGCAGAAGCAATTGTGACTCCCAACAGTGTTGTTGCAGATTGAGTTTGGACCACAGATGTCTGGTATCTCAACACATTCATCCACATCTATATTAGATGAAAGTTACAGGAAAAATAAGAGTTTGGGTCACTCATACACATGTAAAGGTCAACTCAATCTTTGACATCTTTTCAACAGTACGCTTGATTTACAAAAATGAAATTCAAAGTATAAAAACACATTGATAAATTCGAACTAATTGTGACACTCTCTGTGAAATCGAGGCTAAAGTCTCAAAATCTAAAAACAAGCATCAAAGTTTGATTTCTAACATTTATTTCACTATAATTTAAATCTTTGACATGACCTTACTCAGTTAATATTAAATATATAAAGTTAAAATTTTCACAGAATGTTCTTTACCATATGAAGGATTATTTTTTGTAGAAAACAGCAAATAACAAAAAAATTACTTTAGTTGGGTTTTCACAGAGAAGGTCACAACTATTAAAGGTAATAGTAAACATAAATGTAAATATAAAATGTACCTCTACATGTGTTATTGATGCTGATGGGGAGACTTGAGTTTGTTGCAGTGAATCCATCCAGACATGAGCAATTGTAACTTCCCTTTTCATTTGTGCAGTTGGCATTTGGACCACAGACAGATGGACTGAACAGACATTCATTTATATCTACAAAACAATATATATATATATTTGAAAAAGTGATTACTTACACTTATAAACACAATTTACATTTAAATATATCTATTCAAAGAGTATACAAATTAGGTTGAAATGTCAACATTTCCAATAATATTATTATTACTATTATCTGGATCCTGATCAGCAAAATAGTGATGAAAGAAATATATTTGTACATTTTGCAATAACCAAAAGTTGAAAATGACTTTCACACTGATGCAGAATATTGAAGGATTACAAATTTTATTTTAAATGTTTAATTTAGATACACTTCCTGACTAAAGAAAGTGTCAGGAAATACAGATGTTTGAGAGCGTTTCCTGAACATTTGAGCTCGAGACAGCTGTGCCTTTTGTCTCTTATGTTAATGGTAAGATCAAGGAGTCAGATTCAACCTTTGTTAGGTTTATTGGACCACGGGAAGGTTCCTGTAATTAACTAACGCCTCCCTCAGATGTTTGCTTTGTTTGATGTTTGTCTCCACCTCTAAGAATCCCTCCTCCAAAAATACCTATAAGATACCCTGTAAAAATGACTTAAGTTGAGATCTTCGATGACTGCAGATAACAACACATGTCATAGAATAAAGAAATTCTGCTGACGATCGAATCCGAAGTCTCCTGGTCTTCTCTTCTGAGTTTTCTACTTTAGAAGAACACAGTTTTCAACAGATGGTGCCGTGACCCGGATAGAGTTCCAGCTTTCTCACCTGAAAGATCTGCATCTTTTGGAATCCAGCGAAACTTCAAACTGAACAAGGATTCCCAGACTGAAATTTTCTCTCTGGTGAGTGCTGTCTCTAATCCAAAAGAACCTAAGACCAGTGTATCCTCTGTGCCGTCAGAGAAGAGTTAACATACATCTGTAGGGTTTGTTTAACTAAAAGTTATCCTCTGTTTCAGGCAGGGAAGGTTAGCATTTCATGCTAATAATTTTGTTTTATCCTCTGTTCTTGTAGGCAGGGGTGTATCCTCTGTTTCAGGCAGGGAAGAGTTTATCCTCTAAAAATTTTTATTTTAGAGATGAGTTTATCCTCTAAAGTTTTTTGATTTTAGAGATAAAAGTATCCTCTGTTCTTGTAGGCAGGGCGTTTATCCTCTGTTTTCAGACAGGGAAGAGTTTATCCTCTAAAGTTCTGCTTTTAGAGATGAAATTTTATCCTCTGTTCTTTCAGGCAGGGAAGATTTTGGCATTTACGTGCTAATTTTGGTTTATCCTCTGTTGTTTCAGGCAGGGAAGGTTTTTAGCATTTACGTGCTAAAAAACAAGTGTACCCTCTGTTAATCAGAGAAGTGTTTGTTTTGTTTGTGTGGTACCGAAGAAACTTACAAAATGGTTAGAATGAATGCTAGGCTGATTCCAACCACAGAAAAGAGTGGTCTTGCGACTCCTCTGTGGTCAGATAGTGAATTCAAAACACTGTTAGAAAAAAATGGACCTAATAGTCACTGAAAAGTTAGACAAGAACTAACGCAGAAATATGAGATTCATCCAGACAAGACTTGGTCAGTAGATGAGTGTAAAAAGGTACTAGGAGCAAGTATTCGTAAGAACAATGTGAAAGGCATTATCTGTTGTCACAGGGAATTCAGTGTAACGCTAGCGACACAACAGTCTCAGCGTAAGCAGAGCTAGAGAAACAGAACAATGAACTCCGTGCTAGAATATACACTTTGACCAAGAAATTGAACCTCAAGAAAGAGGCAAAACTGATGTGGAAGTAAGTCAGCCGGATAACATTTACCCTGATTTACAAGCGTTTTTGAAACAGATGTAGCTCTCAATCAGTAACTGATGTGCCTGTAAATTCCTTCAATGTGTGTGGTGCGAGGAGGAGATCTCAGGGATTGAGGAAACTGATAGTGTTCCTCTCAATTCTTCTGTGGTGCAAATACAAACTGTTGCCAAAGCTTTAGGTCCTAAAGATATAGAGACTATCTCAAAGTTTACCAGCAACACGCACACATTTTCTGAATTTAGAAGAACATTGATCAGTAAAATGCGTCTTTATGACATGTCGTTGACAGAAGTCACGCAGCTGATGTCACAAATACTAACTGAATCTGAATTCAACAGTTTTGAATCTGCTGTCACTTCTGAACTACGAAATGCCAGTAAGGGTGATTTAAGAGAAGGTATTTTGAAAATCCTAAAGAATATCTTAGGACCCAAAATAGATTGGTCTAGAATTACTACCTGTGTGCAAAGGAAAGAAGAAACTGTGAGTGAATATACTGAGAGATTTTGTCAGTCAGCTGTAATCTACAGTGGAATTGTTGATGACCCTGAAAGTGTGCTAGATGACAAGGGACCCTTGGTTCGTATCTGGTCAGATGGCCTTAGCCGAATACAGAAAAGCTTTACCATTCTTAGATCTAACTTGGTCTAACAGAACTCTCAGAAGTAACCTAGACAGGTTAACTACATGGGAAAGAGATGCTGATGTCAAAGCAAAAGTAAGAGTAGCAGCAGCTACGTTTAACACAGAAACAAGACAATAGATGGTCTAAAAGAGAAAGCAAATGCAAATACTGTGAAAAATTTGGACATTGGGAGAAAGAGTGTAGGAAGAAGTTGCAAGATAGTAAAAGAAATGCTATGCATAATTCTGCTCCTTCTCAGCCTGCACACAACCCTGAAGTAGTTCCGCCAGTGACCACTGAAACTCTAGGTCAGCTAGTTCAGGCTCTTCTAAGAGCACAACAAGACCAGGAAAAAACTAATTATTGGGGCTGTGAGTAGCTACCTTTCCCCTGTAATCCAACACAATGACCAAAGAATTTTTGTGAAAGGTAGCATAAAAGAAAGAGATTGATTTTTGCTTGATACAGGTGCAGAAATTACAGTAATTCCTACAAAATTGGCACAAGGTTTAAACATCCCATACAAGAAAACCAAACTTTGTTTAACTGGTGTAATAGGTGAAGATTCTGTTTTGTATGAAACTCCGCCCATAGAGGTACAATTTGGCCCAAAACTCTGACTACAAAATTGCTATGCGCTCCATTAAATACAGGTGCAATTTTAGGCATGGATCTTCTGAGACAAATAAATCTAACTTTAGACATGTCCTCAGAATCTACTAGCATAAAAATTTCCTCAGCACAGATTTCTACCAATAATGCAACCCCTCCGAGTATGTTTTCTTACAGAATCATCCAATTTGGGCTAAAGACAAGGATGATTGTGGGTTGTTGACAGGTGTAGAACCAGTTAAATTGACAGGAACTCCACCTCCGGTCACCAAACAATATCCGATTAATAAGGAAGCTATACAGGGAATCAAACTTATTGTAGAAAATTTGCTGATGCAAGGAGTGCTAGTTAAAACCAACAGTCCATGTAATTCACCCATATGGCCCATCAAGAAATCTAATGGGACATGGAGACTTCAATAGACTACAGAGTAGCCAATAAACATATTGAAAAAATCACCCCCTAGTGGCAGATCCATCTACAATTTGTAATGGCTTACCATTAGATTGTAAGATTTTTCAGTAATTGATATATCTAATGGATTCTTTTCTGTACCGTTGCACTCTGACAGCCAGCCATGGTTAGCTTTCACAGTTGACTATGAACAATACCAGTGGACACGATTGCCACAGGGATTTCAAAACTCCCCAACCATATATCATCAGGCTGTCAGACGTGATTTGTGTGACCCAGAATGTCCGTAAAACAGTCCACTATGATCCAATATGTTGATGATATTTTGATTGCCTCAACAGATCATGAGGTACATCAAACTGAATTGGCATCATTGTTGGACTATTTGCATAAAAAAGGACACAAATGCAGCTTTCACAAAGCTCAAGTTGCTAAAAAGCAAGTCACATTTCTGGGTCAAACAATTGGTGCAGGAAATAGATCCATTACACAGGATCGAGCGGCTTCAGTCAAAGCCATACCTCCGCCTTAATACCATTAAAACACTCCGCTCATTTTTAGGAACAACAGGTTATTGTAGACCTTGGATTGAAGACTATGCCTCGATGGCTCAGCCTCTATGATTTGTTGAAAGGCCATGGTAAAGATTCAGATACTGTTTGTATGGAAGAACTTCATCTCAAAGCTTTTAATGATTTGAAAAGAGCACTATGTCAAGCACAGCATTAGGAATTGCCCAATCTGATAGACCCTTTGTGCTTTATGTCCATGAACACTTAGGCTTTATGACTGCATGTCTAATGCAAGATCATGGGGCAGCTTACGCCCAATTCATTACTATTCCGTAAACTTGACATAGTCGCTCAAGGTATGGGCCCATGCCTCAGAGCAGTACAGGCAGTTCATCTAGCGCTCAGGCTTCATCAGGAATGGTGTTAGGTCAGACTGTAAACGAAAATGCCCTCACACAGTGTCCGCACTAATGAATCAAGCAAAAGTCACTTCTGTCACCTCCTCCCGTTGGGGAAATTGGTTAGCAACCTCACAGCCCCGAATATTGTTATACAGCGTGCACCAGTCACGAACCCATCCTCATGTATGATGTCTGCAATGACTGAATTTGTGTTAGAGGATGAAGGCGAAATGACTCATGATTGTGTTACGCTTACATATGCAGCGACAAGTGAAATAGCAGAAACTCCCATAGAGAACGCAGAATTGGAGTTGTTTGTTGATGGTTCAGCTCAAGTTATTGAAGGTAACAGACGAGCAGGATATGCAGTAACTTCCACCACTGAAGTAGTTGCTTCAGGTCGTCTTCCAGATCATTTTTCAGCTCAAGCTGCAGAACTAGTAGCCTTAACTAGAGCATGCACGCTAGCTTCAGGATCGGTTGCAAATATCTACACAGATTCCAGGTATGCTTTTGGGGTAATTCATGATTTTGGTGTCATTTGGCAAACCAGAAAATTTCTAACTTCTGCTGGATCCCCATTAAGCATGCTGGATTAGTGAAAGATTTAATGTTTGCCATGAAACTCCCAAAGAAATTAGCAGTGATCAAAGTGAAAGCACATCTCACAACTAATACTACGGAAGCTAAAGGTAATGCTCTTGCTGATGGCTAAACAGGCTTGTTTCTATGCAACTGTACAAGTGTGTTCAGGTAGTACAGCACAGAAGATAATTCTACCTCCTGAATCAATCGTTGATCTGTATAAAGACGTTCCTCTATATGAAGCATGGACATGGTTAGACAAAGGAGCCACTGTGGATTCATCCGCTGCTGGACCAAAGGGGAAAGTATGTTGCTCCCGAATCACTGTTGCCATATTTGGCTCAACAAATACACAGTTTGGGTCATAGTGGTCCAGCAACGATGAATCACAGGTTCTCAAATCAATGGTGGAATCCAAAATTCAGAAACGCAGCCACTGAAACAGTCAAGAGATGTGTTACATGTCAGAAAAATAATGATGTACCAGCAACCATTACACCAGCAGCACATACCCCAGCTCCACCAGGGCCATTTCGTCACCTGCAAGTTGATTACATATCGTTGCCCCCTTGTAAAGGAAAAACTGACGTTTTGGTAGTAATAGACAAGTTCTCAAGATGGGTAGAAGCTATCCAACAGGGCGTGCTACAGCTGCACATACTGCTAAATGTCTTGTCACTGATTTCATTCCCAGATGGGGATTACCAGATTGCATTGACTAGATCAAGGTACCCACTTCACAGGACAGGTAGTCAAGGAAGTGTCTAGAATGTTGAAGATTGGCGGGAACCTTCACTGTCCCTATAGGCCACAAGCATCAGGACAGGTTGAACGATCAAACAGAACAATCAAAACCAGGCTAAGCAAAATGCATCAGGAAGGAGTACCATGGGTTGAAGCACTGCCCGCAGTACTGTGTAGTATGAGAGCATCACCTAACAGATCAGTAGGACTGAGCCCTCATGAGATTATTACTGACGCCCAATGCAGATGCCAGGTGTGATTGATCTTAGAAATGCTGATGTGCACATTGCTTCAGATGCCCTGATCGCTACTGTGAAAACCTCACAAAGGCAGTGCAGAGTGCCAAAGAGAGAGTTGAGTCGTGTTGGCAGACTCCACCAGAAGGGGACACACAATCGTCCCAGGTCAATGGGTCATGATAAAGACATTCAAAACAAGCCATTAGAGCCTATGGTACGGACCACATCAAGTGATGTTGATTACAGCAGCTGCAGTATTGTGTCAGGGAAGGAAAACTTGGACTCATGTGTCACATATTAAGGTTGTTCCTCCCTGCAGGGATAGGATAGGGCAGACACAAGAACCAGTGAGGAGCCCAGGAAGAACCGAAAGCAACAGGCTTCGGGGCCAACCCTGAGGTGAAGATTTCATAGGCTTTTCCTCCATTAGTCCATCCTTTCCTCACTGTTCTTTAGGTGTCGCAGGAATTGAGAAATAGGGAAAGAAGGAACAACCATAGCAGACTATATTTTGAACAGAGGATACAACCCTAATGTATGCAGACTCTACAAATACTGCTCTGTGCCGTTAGTTCTCTCTTGTTTGTGTTTCTTTCTTCCTCTGTGCAGATACCATTTGATGGCTGTCCTGAGATCCATATGCACCACCCTTCTCACCTGCGGATAAAGCCACAACCTCTAGAAAACAACTAGACCCAGAGCCAACTATCACACAAGAAAAAGAAAAAAAATACACAACGCAGAGACTCACATACGATCTTTCAGCAAAACTAATTGCATGTTTTGTTTCTGTGTCAGCATGCAATTACATATAAGCAACACAGAACATGTACACTGTGCCTGTAACGATTACAAGTTACAAGAATTAACTTTTAAGTGTCTAAATTTGTATTTTTGTGAGAGTTATTAGAACTCTCAAAGAGGGGATTGAAGGATTACAAATTTTATTTTAAATGTTTAATTTAGATACACTTCCTGACTAAAGAAAGTGTCAGGAAATACAGATGTTTGAGAGCGTTTCCTGAACATTTGAGCTCGAGACAGCTGTGCCTTTTGTCTCTTATGTTAATGGTAAGATCAAGGAGTCAGATTCAACCTTTGTTAGGTTTATTGGACCACGGGAAGGTTCCTGTAATTAACTAACGCCTCCCTCAGATGTTTGCTTTGTTTGATGTTTGTCTCCACCTCTAAGAATCCCTCCTCCAAAAATACCTATAAGATACCCTGTAAAAATGACTTAAGTTGAGATCTTCGATGACTGCAGATAACAACACATGTCATAGAATAAAGAAATTCTGCTGACGATCGAATCCGAAGTCTCCTGGTCTTCTCTTCTGAGTTTTCTACTTTAGAAGAACACAGTTTTCAACAATATCATATAAACAAAAACTGACCAGTGCAAGGGTTGCCTTTACTAATAGCTGTATTTCCATCACTGACATTATATCCACCCCAACAAAAGCATGAGAAGCTTCCATTGTAATTGTAACAGTGAGAGCACACTGATACTGATTCAAGACATTCATGAATATCTGAAATAAAATAATTGATAAACTGAAAGGTAATAGTTGAAGGGAGATTCATGCAGAACAAACAGTAACACACTGTTCATTGTTTCAGCTGTCACTCATACCTTTGCATGGGTTACTGCTGTTTATAGGGAGGTTTGGATCTGTTACATTATATCCACTCATGCAGGAGCAATTGTAACTCCCAACAGTGTTGTTGCAGATTGAGTTTGGACCACAGATGTCTGATATCTCAACACATTCATTCACATCTATAGATGTTACAGGGAAAAGAACAGGGTCACACATCCATATGTGAAGGTCAACTCATACTTTGAGTATCCGTATAATTCAAAGTTGCATTTACAATATGTCTAAAGTAGGAACAGTAACATTGAAACTTCATAATGTTGGCATTAAAAACATAATTGTTATTTTGTTTAATAAAACTGATTGGACTAATGTTGTGTAAAACATCTAGTTTATTATTTATTTAGCTGAACATACCTCTACATGTGTTATTGATGCTGATGTGGAGACTTGAGTTTGTTGCAGTGAATCCATCCAGACATGAGCAATTGTAACTTCCTATTTCATTTGTGCAGTTGGAATTTGGACCACATACAGATGCATTGAACAGACATTCATTTATATCTATGAAAATAAATATTAAAGTGATCATTTAGTGATCAACAGTTTTCATTAACACAAACACCTAAAATACATGTTATCTCATGACAGTCAACTGCCTATAAAAAGGAATATAAAGATAATGTATTTTAAAGCACAACTGCTCATCTTTTTGAGCAGTTTACAATAAATAGTACCTGAAAATCACGAGGGAGAACATTATACAGAGCAATCTTACCAATGCATGGATTACTTTTAGAAACATCTTTATTTACATCTGAGACGTTATATCCTTCCCAACAAAAGCATGAGAAGCTTCCATTGTAATTGTAACAGTGAGAATTCGATCCACACACTGATACTGAATCAAGACATTCATGAATATCTGAAATAAAATAATTGATAAACTGACAGGTTACAGTTCACAAAAAATTAAGGCAGTCTAAACTGTTACTGTTCAAAACCTTAGCTGTCAATCATACCTTCACATGTGTTGTTGCTGTTCATAGGGAGGTTTGGATCTGTTACATTATATCCACTCATGCAGGAGCAATTGTAACTCCCAACAGTGTTGTTGCAGATTGAGTTTGGACCACAGATGTCTGGTATCTCAACACATTCATCCACATCTTATGAGGAAAAGAACAGTTTGGGTGACTCACACATATACATAAATGAGAATAACGAGAATGATGATAATGCTTGATTTACAAAAATGACAATCAAAACAAAAATATATGGATAAACTCTAGGTTATTATTCATGGTTAAAGTACAAACAAATGTAAACACAAAATGTACCTCTACATCTGTTATTAATATTGATGGATAGACTTGAGTTTGTTGCAGTGAATCCATCCAGACATGAGCAATTGTAGCTTCCTATTTCATTTGTGCAGTTGGAATCTGGACCACATACAGATGGACTGAACAGACATTCATCTATATCTAGAGAGGGAAAAACAAATGCATTCATGTAATACAGATAAAAATGCCTAAAATCATGAAAGCCATCTGGTATCTCAAAAGATTAATCTATATCTATACATGAAGAACTGAGAACATACAATATTTAAACTCAAACAACCAGAAAACTGACATTATGAAACATTTATTTTAGGTCTGCATACAAAAGCCCAAATTGAACATAAAAATACAAATAAAAATCGTTTCTTGTGTGTGTTGAGGAGGAAGCGAGCGGACAGCCACTTATGCATATTTTGTACTAATAAGGGTAGTTTATGTTGGGCGTCGGATACGCTGAAGCTTGAGGTTTCATTTCTATGTTTTCTGTTTGGTAGTTAGATTTAGTTGGGTTGGGGTTTAGTTATCGGGGTTGTTTAGCTTTTAATCATTTATTTGTTTTGGTGTCACTTAGTTTTCTTCTTTTCCTCATATTTATCTTAAGTTATTTTCTTTAATGGTTATTGGACTGCACCTCTCAAAATAAATCTTACTCTTGTTAAACGTGTTTGCTTGTTTCCTGGTCATTTCCTTTTATGGTTTGCCCCAGTGCCAGTTGTGTCTCACTTAAATGTTACGAAACATCCCCAAAATATCAAGCAGGTAACAATGTATGTCTAAAATCTTTTACATTTTAAAACCTTTACACACTAGACCTCAATACAGAAATATTTACATCTTTGTGCAACATCTCATATTTCGTTTTAGAATACTAGAATAGAGTGGTGGAACTATGATGTCACTTTATGCGTGAAAACCTGGAAGCGAGTTAGCGTTTTAGCACTTCTGGTTCCATCGTCCCAGAGTCAATGGGTTTTTGAATGGGATTTTGGTTAAATCTCTTAAATAAGGTCTGTGGTTCACACAGGCTCAAGATACTTTCACGTATTTATCTACATCTATACAAAGAGAATAAGAACTGAGAAAGTACAATTTTAACATTTTTAAACACTAAAGATAAATCTAATTTTAAAACAATTGTTCTGAGGAAAAAACTATAAAAGTCCAAAATGCACATCAAAATATTCATTGGAATGTGTTAGTACACAAAATAGTTTTAAAGAAACTCTTTTTAAAGAAAATAACCTAGCATTAAACAAGAATTTTAGAGGATGTTCATAAAACACTTGCATAGATTCTCTGTGATTTCTTGCACTGAGACGAAAAATTATTCATGATAAGCCTCTCATTAATCATTTATCAGTCATACCTGTGCATGTGTTACTGCTGTTTATAGGGAGGTTTGGATCTGTTACATTATATCCACTCATGCACGAGCAATTGTAACTCCCAACAGTGTTGTTGCAGATTGAGTTAGGACCACAGATATCTGATATCTCAACACATTCATCCACATCTGTATTAAAAGGAAGGTACAGGAAAAATAACAATTTGCGTCACTCATACATATAAAATATGTGAAGGTCAGCTCATTTTTCTGACATCTTCACAATAGAATACAAAGGGCTAGATTTACTGACAGCTTGCATATACATTGAACAGACATGCATTTTATCTGTAGGGAAGGACACAATATTTTTAAACTAAGCAATTATTTAAAAGTAGTTTAATTTCATGGAATTATATCAGTAAACACCAGCCCGAGACTGATGGTGAGTTAAAACATTTATGAATGGCTAATATAAAATAACTGATAGTGAAACATTACAGATGACAGAAGATTAAAGCGATACAAACAGTAACAGTAAGAGCTTCAAATCTTATAATGTCAATCTTACCTTCACATGTGTTATTGCTGTTTATAGGAGGTTTGGATCTGTTACGTTATACCCACTCATGCAGAAGCAATTGTGACTCCCAACAGTGTTGTTGCAGATTGAGTTTGGACCACAGATGTCTGGTATCTCAACACATTCATCCACATCTATATTAGATGAAAGTTACAGGAAAATGAAGAGTTTGGGTCACTCATACACATGTAAAGGTCAACTCAATCTTTGACATCTTTTCAACAGTACGCTTGATTTACAAAAATGAAATTCAAAGTATAAAAACACATTGATAAATTCGAACTAATTGTGACACTCTCTGTGAAATCGAGGCTAAAGTCTCAAAATCTAAAAACAAGCATCAAAGTTTGATTTCTAACATTTATTTCACTATAATTTAAATCTTTGACATGACCTTACTCAGTTAATATTAAATATATAAAGTTTAAATTTTCACAGAATGTTCTTTACCATATGAAGGATTATTTTTTGTAGAAAACAGCAAATAACAAAAAAATGACTTTAGTTGGGTTTTCACAGAGAAGGTCACAACTATTAAAGGTAATAGTAAACATAAATGTAAATATAAAATGTACCTCTACATGTGTTATTGATGCTGATGGATAGACTTGAGTTTGTTGCAGTGAATCCATCCAGACATGAGCAATTGTAACTTCCCTTTTCATTTGTGCAGTTGGAATTTGGACCACATACAGATGGACTGAACAGACATTCATTTATATCTACAAAAACAATATATATATATATTTGAAAAAGTGATTACTTACACTTATAAACACAATTTACATTTAAATATATCTATTCAAAAAGTATACAAATTAGGTTGAAATGTCAACATTTCCAATAATATTATTATTACTATTATCTGGATCCTGATCGGCAAAATAGTGATAAAATAAATATATTTGTACATTTTGCAATAACCAAAAGTTGAAAATGACTTTCAAACTGATGCAGAATATCATATAAACAAAAACTGACCAGTGCAAGGGTTGCCTTTACTAATAGCTGTATTTCCATCACTGACATTAAATCCACCCCAACAAAAGCATGAGAAGCTTCCATTGTAATTGTAACAGTGAGAGTTTGGCCCACACACTGATACTGATTCAAGACATTCATGAATATCTGAAATAAAATAATTGATAAACTGAAAGGTAATAGTTGAAGGGAGATTCATGCAGAACAAACAGTAACACACTGTTCATTGTTTCAGCTGTCACTCATACCTTTGCATGGGTTACTGCTGTTTATAGGGAGGTTTGGATCTGTTACATTATATCCACTCATGCAGGAGCAATTGTAACTCCCAACAGTGTTGTTGCAGATTGAGTTTGGACCACAGATGTCTGATATCTCAACACATTCATTCACATCTATAGATGTTACAGGGAAAAGAACAGGGTCACACATCCATATGTGAAGGTCTACTCATACTTTGAGTATCCGTATAATTCAAAGTTGCATTTACAATATGTCTAAAGTAGGAACAGTAACATTGAAACTTCATAATGTTGGCATTAAAAACATAATTGTTATTTTGTTTAATAAAACTGATTGGACTAATGTTGTGTAAAAACATCTAGTTTATTATTTATTTAGCTGAACATACCTCTACATGTGTTATTGACGCTGATGTGGAGACTTGAGTTTGTTGAAGTGAATCCATCCAGACATGAGCAATTGTAGCTTCCTATTTCATTTGTGCAGTTGGAATTTGGACCACATACAGATGCATTGAACAGACATTCATTTATATCTATGAAAATAAATATTAAAGTGATCATTTAGTGATCAACAGTTTTCATTAACACAAACACCTAAAATACATGTTTTCTCATGAAAGTCAACTGCCTATAAAAAGGAATATAAAGATAATGTATTTTAAAGCACAACTGCTCATCTTTTTGAGCAGTTTCCAATAAATAGTACCTGAAAATCACGAGGAAGAACATTATACAGAGCAATCTTACCAATGCATGGATTACTTTTAGAAACATCTTTATTTACATCTGAGACGTTATATCCTTCCCAACAAAAGCATGAGAAGCTTCCATTGTAATTGTAACAGTGAGAATTCGATCCACACACTGATACTGAATCAAGACATTCATGAATATCTGAAATAAAATAATTGATAAACTGACAGGTTACCATTCACAAAAAATTAAGGCAGTCTAAACTGTTACTGTTCAAAACCTTAACTGTCAATCATACCTTCACATGTGTTGTTGCTGTTTATAGGAAGGTTTGGATCTGTTACATTATATCCACTCATGCACGAGCAATTGTAACTCCCAACAGTGTTGTTGCAGATTGAGTTTGGACCACAGATGTCTGGTATCTCAACACATTCATCCACATCTTATGAGGAAAAGAACAGTTTGGGTGACTCATACATATACATAAATGAGAATAACGAGAATGATGATAATGCTTGATTTACAAAAATGACAATCAAAACAAAAATATATGGATAAACTCTAGGTTATTATTCATGGTTAAAGTACAAACAAATCTAAACACAAAATGTACCTCTACATCTGTTATTAATATTGATGGATAGACTTGAGTTTGTTGCAGTGAATCCATCCAGACATGAGCAATTGTAACTTCCTATTTCATTTGTGCAGTTGGAATCTGGACCACATACAGATGGATGAACAGACATTCATCTATATCTAGAGAGGGAAAAACAAATGCATTCATGTAATACAGATATACAGTAAATGCCTAAAATCATGAAAGCCATCTGGTATCTCAAAACATTCATTTACATCTATACATGAAGAACTGAGAACATACAATATCAACATTTTTAAATGCAAACAAACAGAAAACTGACATTATTAAAAAAAAAAAAAGGTGTATAAAAATGTATTCTAGGTCTGCATACACAAGTCCAAATTGAACATTAAAAATAAAAATTTAAATATTTGTATAATGCTTCCTGTCGGTTCGCCGTTTCAGAACGTCGTTCTGACTGCACAACTACATATAAATCCAGAAACCAGTCTTGAGAGCCTGGTACCTCTAGAAAAAATTTTGAAAGCGTGGAAACTTCTGCCAAATATATCTCATTGGGTCCTGCAGACTATAGAAAAAGGGTATCAAATACAGTTCGGGTGTCGCCCGCCCAGGTTCATGGGGGTTTTGTCCACAGAGGTGGCCCCCCAGCAGGTTCTGGTAATGGAACAGGAAATAAAAGCTCTGTTAGAGAAAGGGGCCATAGAATATGTACCTCACTCCAACAGGGAAACTGGGTTTTACAGCTGGTATTTCATAGTTCCAAAGAAGGATGGAGGGTTGCGAGTTCTGAACGAATCCGTCATGCAGCTCAAGTTCAAAATGTTAACTTTGAGACAAATCATGTCACAGATCAGATCCGAGGACTGGTTTGTCACGATAGATCTCAAGGACGCACTTTCACATATCCATCCTTCCATGTCACAGGAAGTTCCTGAGGTTTGCTTTTGGGGGCAAAGCATACCAATATCGGGTTCTTCCGTTCGGCCTAGCATTATCACCCCGCACTTTCACAAAATGCTTAGATGCAGCCCTGGTACTTCTTCGGCTTCAGGGTATTTGCATTAAGAACTACATCGACGATTGGTTGATTCTACCTCAGTCGCATCAGTTGGCAGTTCGGCATCGAGATGTCGTTCTTGCCCACATGAAAAAATTGGGGTTATGGCTAAACGGCAAGAAAAGTGTGCTTTCTCCATTACAGAGGACCACTTTCCTGGGCGTGATATGGGACTCAACGTCGATGCAGGCGCGCCTGTCACCGGCACGTATAGAGTCCATCCTGTCAGCTGTAAAAAGTATAAGGCTAGTCCAGTCACTCACTGTAAACAGTTTCAGAGACTGTTAGGTCTTATGGCAGCAGCATCCAACGTGACAGCTTTTGGACTGTTGTACATGAGACCCCTGCAGTGGTGGCTCAGGACCAAAGGGTTTTCCCTGAGGGGCAACCCCTTTTCACATAATCAAGGTCACGCGGTGATGCTTACGTGCCTTGATAATGTGGAAGAAATCTTGGTTCCTGTCCCAGGGTCCAATGTTGGGAGCTTCATGTCGTCGCAAGATGCTAACGACAGATGTCTCTCTCATGGGCTGGGGAGCGATCTCAGAGGGACGCTCAAGTCAGGGTCTGTGGAAGGACCATCATCTCTCATAGCACATCAACCATCTGGAGATGTTGGCTGTATTTCTTGCTTAAGAATTTCCTAGCAGATCTCAGGAGCCACCATGTGCTCGTCTAATCAGACAACAAATCGGTGGTCTCCTACATAAATTACCAGGGGGGTTTGCGGTCACGTCCACTTGCAAACTGGCGTGCCAAATCCTCCTGTGATCCCAAGGGAAGTTGTTGTCTCTGCGAGCAGCTTACATCCCGGGGTCCACAATATAGGAGCAGACATCCTGTCGAGACAGGGGCTGAGGCCCGGGGGAATTGAAGCTCCACCCCGAGGTGGTGGAGTTGATATGAAGGGAGTTCGGCCAGGCACAAGTGGATCTGTTTGCATCTTGAGAGATGTCTCACTGTCCACTCTGGTTTTCCCTCATGCATCCAGCTCCTCTTGGACTGGACGTAATGGTGCAGACGTGGCCGAGGCTTCGTCTACATGCATTTCCCCGATCGCTCTGCTCCCAGGAGTCCTGGAGATAGTTTGCCGGGACCTGGTTCTACTACTTTTCATTGCCCACGGTGGCCGGGCAGAGTATGGTTCCCAGATATAATATCCCTTCTAATAATTCATGATAAGCCTCTCATTAATCATTTATCAGTCATACCTGTGCATGTGTTACTGCTGTTTATAGGGAGGTTTGGATCTGTTACATTATATCCATTCATGCACGAGCAATTGTAACTCCCAACAGTGTTGTTGCAGATTGAGTTTGGACCACAGACGTCTGATATCTCAACACATTCATCCACATCTGTATTCAAGAAAAACAATTTTGGATGACTCATATATCTGGATGCACATCTGGAGGACGCATCATTATTTTAGCAAAATTGTTGCCTTGATCATTTCTAACTTCCTGTATGGTGTTTTCACCAGCAAATTTCTTACTATTATACAGAAGAATGGTGCTATCACTGACATCTAGTGAGTGAGTTTATAGAGTTTGTTTCAAGATGTTTAGAGCCAGTTTTGATTTAGATTACACAAATTTACAGATAGTGTATTTGAAAACTAATCAGATCCACTGAAAACGGCAGAAAGGACTAAGGTTACCCTCGGAAAATGTATAATGGTAGTATTCTACAAACAATTTTTCACAAGTTTTACAATTCTTGTAAATTTTTATGACACATGAATGATCACTGAAAGATTTTTCAAGGTAAGAATAAATATAAATATAAAATATGAATCTAAATGTGTTATTGATGCTGATGGTAATGTATATATATATATATATATATATAAACCCATTAAAAACATCTAGTACCTATTTTTATTAATCTACATCTATAGAGAGAGAATAATTACTGACAAAGTAACAACATTTTTAAACACTAAAGAAAAATATGATTTTGAAAATTGTCTAGAATAAAAACAAAAATGTAAACAAGACATCTGGTATCTATTTTCATTTTTCTATATAATCTACAAGGACAGTAAGAAATGAGAATAACGTTATCAACATTTTTAAAAACAGAATACAAACTTAGAATGCAAAGAAAAATGTCCTAAAATGCAGTGTATCATACCTTTGCATGTGTTATTGCTGTTTATAGGGAGGTTTTGGTCTGTTACATTATATCCACTCATGCAGGAGCAATTGTAACTCCCAACAGTGTTGTTGCAGATTGAGTTTGGACCACAGGTGTGTGGTATCTCAACACATTCATCCATATCTATATTTAAAGGAAGTTATGGGGAAAATAAGAGTTTGGGTCACTCATACTTTATTGAAGATCAGCTACTTTTGTGTCATTTTAAAAATAGAAAAACAAAACACTTGGATTAAGAAAAAGAATCAATAGACTAGAGTAAACAAAACAAAAAAATACCTGTACATGTGTTATTGATGCTGATGGGGAGACTTGAGTTTGTTGCAGTGAATCCATCCAGACATGAACAATTGTAACTTCCTATTTGATTTGTGCAGTTGGAATCTGGACCACATACAGATGGACTGAACAGACATTCATCTATATCTATGGTGAAAAATATGATTAAAATAAGAATTTATTTAAACATAAATTTCATGCAATTACAATTACAAACAGAGCACAAGAGGCAGGTTTTGGATTACACACTGACGGTGAGTCATAAATATCTGAAATAAAATAATTGGCAAAGTGAAAGTTTATAGTTGAAGGAAGATTCAGGCAGTACAAACATTAACAAACTGTTCAGAGCTTCAGCTGTCAATTATACCTTCATATGTGTTATTGCTGTTTATAGGGAGGTTTGGGTCTGTTACATTATATCCACTCATGCACGAGCAAATTACCTATCGGTAAGCCCCGCCCCCTTTAGTTACTGTTGCTCCCTTGGACAAACAAACAGAGTTGCTCACTGTCTTACAATAACAGCTGCAGTGTGAAAACCTTGTCCCAAGATGTATTTGCACAATTTTGGACACAGAAGGCCACCAAATGGGAATTAAATATTCCATGGAGGGATATATCAAATATTTAAAAATAAATATGGTGGGTCACTCAAAACGAGGGTTTACAGATCACAATGCATGGAGAAGTATCATATTATGGTCAGTCATCACGATCGCGAATGACAACATGCAGGATCAACACTGTTCGTGTATTGCAGGGTACGATTAAATTAATGTACATTTAACCTGTTTAATATAGAGAGGCATTGAAATGTAGACCGTCTATGTCTGTAGATGTGTTTTTGCCCTACACTGTACAAGACGTGAGCACAGTCAGCCATTTAGGTTTGTACATTAGCATGGACTCACTAATAATAACGTCAGCTAGTTTTAGCCAGAGATACCTCGCTGAAGCACAAGATAACATTAACGTTCTGCTTGAGTAGATGAAATTCTTTACTTAATGAGTGTATGACAACAAGAAAATTAATGTTTTTGTCTTCATGTGTATTGGGGTTGAATACTTAGGGACGTTTTGTTCTTTTTTGTTTGAATTCAGGAAATATAAAATATATTATATTGCCTATCCTCTCAGGATACATGGAATCAGTGTTAAAAGTACAC
This sequence comes from Gymnocypris eckloni scoliostomus, assembly GCA_027564155.1. Lineage (NCBI taxonomy): Eukaryota > Metazoa > Chordata > Actinopteri > Cypriniformes > Cyprinidae > Gymnocypris > Gymnocypris eckloni. The sequence continues at coordinate 73,442,318 of CM050412.1, read as the reverse complement.
CAGGCACATTGTTTTTCCATTTTTGAAGCATAAACCCCATAAAACCAATGCGAGCTTTGCATCTTCCAATGTTTCTCTATGGCACTGAAACCTAAAGATGTCCCAAGTTCTGCTCCGCATTCAACTGATACTCGAATGCCATTGGCTAGTCTGCGTCCGAGGGGAGGGGCTTCCCAACAGTGTTATTGCAGATTGAGCTTGATGTGTGGTATTTTAACATATTCATCCGCATCTATAATAAAATGAAGTTACAGGAAAACAAGAGTTTGGATCATATGTGAAGGTAAAAAATGTCCAAAGGAAGGAAAACTGAAACTACAATCAACAATAAGAAATAAACAAAAAGTGCATGCGAAGTATGCAAACCCATAGCAAAGGTAATGTCTTGTAACTTTCTGCATGGTGCCATCAAAAACATCTCGGGTTACTCGCGTAACCCTTGTTCTCTGAATAGGGAATGAGACACTGCGTTTGCTGCCAAGCTCCTCACGCTGCCGACAGGGACCTTTTCGGCAGAGAAATCTGAGGAGCAGATGGTGCGTTCGTCGGTATAAGGAAACGATGTGAGAACGTCGAAGATGGCATCCGCACAATCAGCCAATGAATTGGCATGATTCTATAAGGGCTTCAGACAATCGGCATGCCCAGGGGCGTTCCCAAAGCGCCTTAGCTTTATGCAGCGTCTCTTTCCCTATTCAGAGAACAAGGGTTACGCGAGTAACCCAAGACGTTCTCTTTCATAGGTTCACTCAACGCTGCGTAAAGCTAAGACGCTTTAGGAATCATATACCCAGGGCTTAATTTGTGCCGGAACAAGATGGATCCGGATCCGGCACCTCCGAAATCCGATCAGGCACCTCATTTTGTTGGAGCTCCCTCCTCACGCGCCAATGAAAGATGTTTGTGCTGAGCTATAGTGTGCATATACGAAAAATCCTCTATAAGGACCACCCTTGCAGCACATCCACATTTGAAATAAAGAACCTGAACATGCAAAAGTCGCAACATGTGAAATGCTGTGCTCTCACAAGACAATGCACGGATCAATAGCCTACACGGGGCCGGCGCGTGCATACAGGCAAACTTAGTCGCCTAGGGTTGCAGCACAGTCAGGGCGGCAAAAAGGACAGAGATTTTTAGTTTATCTTTTGGACATTCGTTTGGAATTATTGCACTCATATCAACAAGTTATCACCCTTTAGTTACTCTAAATCAACTTTGATGTCATCATAACGATTAAAACTATCCAGGCATGAATGACTTTTCGCTGCTGGTGATGTCCGATTAATTTTAAAGCCAGACACACGCTTCTGAAAGGTAAGATTATAGCCTTTTTTTGTCAAACATAGGTTTGTTTAATTTAATCTATAAACCCATTGTTTTAATGCAAAGCAAACCAAGTCACATAAACGAGCCGCATCTGTCTTTTTCCGACTATGAAATGTTTTATTTTTGCTTCTAAAAATGCTTAGTTTAAAAACAAGTTTAAATATAAGAAATTATTTATACACATTTAAACTGTAAAATCATTTCTTATAATACTATTTATACACGTTTAAACTGTAAAATATGTTGTATTAATTACTTTACTTGATGAAAATAAAGGCAGAAGAGAGCGGTTGAAGAAGAGGGGCGGATGCGAGACGAATAGGGCGTGCGCCAAGATTTTGTGAGCTCGTCGTGCACTTCGGGGAAGAAGGGGGATGAGCATTGGCGCAGAGCCTGATGGCACCCTGGTAAAAACTACTCGTCCAACCTGCTGCGGGATGGTTCCTCAGTCGGAGACCATTCGAGCCCGAGCTCATTGACAGCCTTCGTCATCACGCGGATGAGTTCGTCATCCGCTTTCAGTCTGGCGCTCCGTGAAGCAGATGACAGCAAGAGGGCGGGGTCAGCCACGGAGCCCGATAACTCTTCCGCATCTGAAGCCGCCAGAGAAAGGCTGTCATCCATTTCGTTGTCGCTCACAGCGAATGAGATAACACCGCTCACAGCCGCGGAGGGACGCTGATCGAGTTGGGTGAAGAGGACAGGTAAATGCTCTCTCTGTGAAAGCGAGGCGTGCGGGCACTGAGCCGACGTGAGCTCGATAGTCACTGGCTGCTCAAATCCTCTGCCCCGCTGTTTTTTCCTCACAGGTCACTGGGAGGAAGAAAACGGGAGGGCATGAGGGGCGGAGTCGCTTTCTGAGAAGAAAGCTATCATTAAGTGCAGAGAAGCAAGCCTGAAACTCTCACAGTGAGAGCAATCAGCCCCGCTGAGCGCAGCATCAGTGTGGGATTTCTCCAAGCATGATACACACTCAGCATGAGTGTCATACGCGTACAGGGGAGAACAACGACGCAGAAATTTGCTATTTTAGAGGCTCTGCGGATTGACGCCAGATGGCTGCAGGGGATGACTGAGTCTGTGAGCTGGGCGCTGCGAGAGGTCCAATCCGGCTGCTGAGGCATTTCAACCGCGGTGCGTCAGTGAAGAGTCAGCGAAGAAGGGAGTTCGTCGCTGAAGAGAAGAAATCTGAGTGCAGTGGCTAGAGCGGCTGAATATATAGCCAGACACCCCTTCCCTTTTGGCGGGCTAAGGCGGGCTAAATAGCCATTGGCTCGCTCGCCACCGCCATCGATTGGTCTTCGATGCAGTACATGTGTAATCTCGAAAGGGAACTGTGGCAAGTGGGGCGGGGCCGAGAGCCGTGGGAACGGAGCAAGGCCGGTGGAGTAAATGGTAATGAACGACACCTGCGCCACTCACCGGTCTCGAGTCCCACGGAGGAGCTTCGGAAGGGTTAAATGAGGAGTGACAACAGTGGAAGACGAGAGAGGACCAGGGGCTGGTCGTCCGTGAGGGGCTGCCGCTTTTCATTTGTGTTTGTTTATTTTATTATTAAAATGTGTTAAATGTTCGCCGGTTCCCGCCTCCTTCTTCCCGTATCTATCGACTTCGTTACAGGAACATTATCTTTCGTTATTACAAGAAGAGATGAAAAAAGTATTGCTGTTATTAGGAACATCCGTGTAAACATGAAGGTAAATGTAATTCAGATCTGTTCAGATGTATGTTTTAGTTGCCAATCTCAACTAAAAGATGATGGATAAAATGATTTATGTAGCTGTTAGAAACACTAATTCTACAGAAATGTTATTAGACAATACTCTGAATTAAAATATAATTTAATGGCAAAAAAAGAAATTAAATGTCAAAAAGTCAAACGGTCATTGTCCAAAATTAGAGCATATTTTTACATACACAATTGGATTATATGATTTACCTGTACATGTGTTATTGATGCTGATGGAGAGATTCAAATTTGATGCTGTGAATCCATTCAGACATGAGCAACTGTAACTTCCATTTTCATTTGTGCAGGTGGAATTTGGACCACAGACAGATGGACTGAACAGACATTCATTTATATCTATGAAAAAAATAGATATTACAGTTTTAAATTAGGCAAATACAGACATGAAAACCTCTAAAGACATTCAACTAAAATAATAAAACAGCTGCAGGAAGATACAAATCCTAAAATGAAATATTAGTTGAGTGAAGTTACCTCAAGCAGGAACAGCTAAAGCTCATAATATTCACACAAACTGTAAAGACATAGAAGCTCTGTACACTGAAGTCTATAAAAAACAGAAAACAAAATCAGTCAATAACACTTACCCAGACATGAATTGTTGCGGCTCACAGGACTGTCTTTATTGGAGATATTAAATCCACTCCAGCATGAACACATGTGACTCCCAATGATGTTAACACAATCTGAGTATTGACCACACACTGACACTGCATCTTTACATTCATTGATGTCTGGAAAAATGGCAAATTAAAGGTTTCCAAACAACCAAATGTGTCAAGCTATGGAGTAAACTTGTACTGGCCATGTTACTACAATTAAAATCAGTACATTTGTTATCTAACAGATTTCTCACCTCTTAGACAAAGGGGCCCGTCTGAAGGTAGAGCTTGAATACATCCACAAGTGCCTCCCACAATGCCATCACACACCTGATAGGCCTTGCAGGTGTTATTGGGCCAAACATGATTCTCCTCACACTTGCACTCATATTCTGTTCCATTTAACCCACACACTGTAACAGAAGGGGATTCATTTATTTGTGTTCAAACTGTCATTTCTGCTAATACTGAACTCGTCTTAGTGTGTGACATTATTAAACATTCTAATCTCACCAGTAGTCATGTCCGATATCTGTGATATTAATGCTGTTTCTTAGAGTCAAAGGTAGGCTGATATTTCTGATGATATTCCGTAAGTAGTCCACCAGGAACAAGTCAAAGAATCTCAAATCAATGTCAATCACGTAGTTAGAAGGTAGTACTGCAGGAACAAACAGAAGCAGGTTGAGCAGAACAATCAGCATTATTGTACATTTAAAATATTTGACTATTTCTATTCATTTCAAATATGAAATAATTTCTTTATCAGATATAATATTTATTTCAGGAAAACAGAACAATAGAATTAATGGAATAAAACTGATAGTGTCACATAATGATGTCAGTGTCTCACATTGGCAGAACTGTCCGTCAGTTGGAAGGCCATTGATACATGTACATGAACCATCAGTGATGTCATCACAGGCCTCGTATGAGTGACACGTGTCATTCGGCCAAACAAACAGACCCTCACATTTACACTGATACTGTGTTTCATTCAAAGAACACACTGAAAAACAGAGGAGTAAAAAAAATTATAATTTCTGGCAGTATTAATAATCTGTAAAGTTTAATCTTAGCTATACAACATGACAAAGCAGAGCCAGAGATCATACCAGTAGTTATGTTGATTTCTGTAATGTTAGTGCTGTCACTGATTGTGTAGGGCGACCTGAAAACATCAGGAGTTCTCAGTTGATCAGTGATGCTACTGTCCATGCTATTGATCTGAATTTCAATCAGATACTCAGTCAAAGGAAGAGTCACTGTAGAAAAAGAGTGGGGAAAAACATGCATAAATGATGATTGAGCCTTTTACCTACAAATAAGATAAACACAGTTCACAAAAGGAAATTATTAATAGATAATGAATTTTTGTATAACAGGATTTAATGTAGCGGTTTTTAAAACACCAGAATTTATTTAAACAACTGTAGACGAAAGCTGAATGCTGAAAGTATAAGTAAAGGAAACAGGCCCCAAGCCATATAATAGATTAAATTGATATTTTTTGTTAAATTAACACACAATATAAATTGAATTTATCATGATGAAATATATATTCTACATGCTCACCATTGCATGGGTTACTGGTGCTGACTGGTTCACTGCTATTTGTGACAGTAAATCCAGTCAAGCAGGAACAGTTGTAACTCCCATTTGAGTTTTTACAACGAGAGTTTGGACCACATACTTCTGGTGTTTTGAGACATTCATTCACATCTTTATTATAAAAAGACATGAAAACATACTTAATATTCCTAGTAGGAACACTCAACATGAAAGTCATTGTAATTTGAATATCATTTTTATGTTTTAGTTGCTAACATTACAAATAGAGGATGAAAAAAACAAATATTTTAAGCAGGAGATGAAAATACTCATTGCTGTGTAATTAATTTAATAATAAAATGTGCTGAGAATAATTTGATTGAAAAAATGTAATGCTTAAAAACAATATCTTTCGTTTTACAGGAAGAGATGAAAAAGTACTGCTGCTATTAGGAACATTCATGTAAACATGAAGGTAAATGTAATTCAGATCTGTTCAGCTGTATGTTTTAGTTGCCAAACTTTAAAATTAGATGATGAATACTGTAGCTGTTAGAAACACTAATTCTACAGAAATGTAATTAGACAATACACTGAATTAAAATAGAATTTAATGGCAAAAAAAATTACATTTCAAAAGTCAAACGGTCATTGTCCAAAATTAGAGCATATTTTTACATACACAATTGGATAGGATTTACCTGTACATGTGTTATTGATGCTGATGGAGAGATTCAAATTTGATGCTGTGAATCCATTCAGACATGAGCAACTGTAACTTCCCTTTTCATTTGTGCAGTTGGAATTTGGACCACAGACAGATGGACTGAACAGACATTCATTTATATCTATGTAAAAAATAGATATTACAGTTTTAAATTAGGCAAATACCTACAGACATGAAAAACCTCTAAAGACTTTCAACTAAAATAATAAAACAGCTGCAGGAAGATACAAATCCTAAAATGAATTATTAGTTGGTTGAAGTTACACCTCAAGCAGGAACAGCTAAAGCTCATAATATTCACACAAACTGTAAAGACATAGAAGCTCTGTACACTGAAGTCTATAATATAAAACAGAAAACAAATCAGTCAATAACACTTACCTAGACATGAATTTGCTGCTCACAGGACTGTCTTTATTGGAGATATTAAATCCACTCCAGCATGAACACATGTGACTCCCAATGATGTTAACACAATCTGAGTATTGACCACACACTGACACTGCATCTTTACATTCATTGATGTCTGGAAAAAAATGGCAAATTAAAGGTTTCCAAACAACCAAATGTGTCAAGCGTTGCTGAAAACTTGTACTGGCCATGTTACTACAATTAAAATCAGTACATTTGTTATCTAATAGGATTTCTCACCTCTTAGGCACAAAGGGGCCCGTCTGAAGGAGAGCTTGAATACATCCACAATGCCTCCCCATCACACACCTGATAGGCCTTGCAGGTGTTATTGGGCCAAACATGATTCTCCTCACACTTGCACTCATATTCTGTTCCATTTAACCCACACACTGTAACAGAAGGGATTCATTTATTTGTGTTCAAACTGTCTGTTTGCTAAACTGAACTCTTAGTGTGTGACATTATTAAACATTCTAATCTCACCAGTAGTCATGTCGATATCTGTGATATTAATGCTGTTTCTTTGTCAGTAGGCTGATATTTCTGATGATATTCCGTAAGTAGTCCACCAGGAACAAGTCAAAGAATCTCAAATCAATGTCAATCACGTAGTTAGAAGGTAGTACTGCAGGAACAAACAGAAGCAGTTGAGAGAGAACAATCAGCATTATTGTACATTTAAATTATTTGACTATTTCTATTCATTTCAAATATGAAATAATTTCTTTATCAGATATAATATTTATTTCAGGAAAACAGAACAATAGAATTCATGGGATAAAACTGATAGTGTCACATAATGATGTCAGTGTCTCAGAACTGCAGAACTGTCCGTGCAGGCCATTGATACATGTACATGAACCATCAGTGATGTCATCACAGGCCTCGTATGACACACTGTCATTCGGCCAAACAAACAGACCCTCACATTTACACTGATACTGTGTTTCATTCAAAGAACACACTGAAAAACAGAGGAGTAAAAAAATTAATTTCTGGCAGTATTAATAATCTGTAAAGTTTAATCTTAGCTATACAACAGCAGAGCAGAGCCAGAGATCATACCAGTAGTTATGTTGATTTCTGTAATGTTAGTGCTGTCACTGATTGTGTAGGGCAACCTGAAAACATCAGGAGGTTCCTCAGTTGATCAGTGATGCTACTGTCCATGCTATTGATCTGAATTTCAATCAGATACTCAGTCAAAGGTAGAGCCACTGTAGAAAAGAGTGGGGAAAAACATGCATAAATGATGACTGAGCCTTTTACCTACAAATAAGATAAACACAGTTCACAAAAGGAAATTATTAATATATAATGATTTTGGACAAATAGGATAACAGGATTTAATTAAAACACCAGAATTTATTTAAACAACTGTAGACTTAGCTGAAATGCTGAAAGTATAAGTAAAGGAAACAGGCCCCAAGCCAGATAATAGATTAAATTGATATTTTGTTAAATTAACACACAATATAAATTGAATTTATCATGATGAAATATATATTCTACATGCTCACCATTGCATGGGTTATTGGTGCTGACTGGTTCACTGCTATTTGTGACAGTAAATCCAGTCAAGCAGGAACAGTTGTAACTCCCATTTGAGTTTTTACAACGAGAGTTTGGACCACATACTTCTGGTGTTTTGAGACATTCATTCACATCTTTATTATAAAAGACATGAAGATACTTAATATTCCTAGTAGGAACACTCAAACATGAAAGTCATTGTAATTTGAATATCATTTTTTATGTTTTATTTGCTAAACATTACAAATAGAGGATGAAAAAAATATTTTTTGCAGGAGATGAAAATACTCATTGCTGTGTAATTAATTTAATAATAAAATGTGCTGAGAATAATTTGATTGAAAAAAATAAAATGCTTAAAAACAGTATCTTTCGTTTTACAGGAAGAGATGAAAAAAGTATGCTGCTTTTAGGAACATTCATGTAAACATGAAGGGTACATTGGGCAAACTGTTCTTCAGCCACCAATTGTGCAAGTTTAAACTTAAAGATAATTCATTTAGGGTTCAAACTGTTTCTGCAATATGAACATTGTGACAAAATAGAAAAAATTCAGAAAATCACATTGTAGGATTTTTATAATTTTTTTACATACAAATTAGGCTGATATGATATTTGATAATAAAATTTCATCTCAAATTTTTATATACCTTGGAATTTGGACCACAGACAGATGGACTGAACAGACATTCATTTATATCTATGAAGAAAATAGATATTTACAGTTTTTAATTAGGCCCATTCCTCCATGAAGATCTCCTCTTTCAAAATGTTTTGGGGATGTCATAAAACAATAACATGGAAAACCTCCAAATGATTTTCTAGTGGTTGAGATCTGAGAACTGGCTAAAGCCAGGACCTTGAATATTCTTAAAACATCTGAGTGTTAACGGTCTATTGGGATCATTGTCACAGAAAACAAACATTTCATCTTCAATGCCCTTACACTGATGGAGGAGGTTTCATTCAAAAACACACTGAAAAACAATGATGTTAAAAATTCTTCCAGTATTACACAGATCTGGTCTTGGTCCCTTTGATACAAAAACAGCCAAATGTTTCCAACCAGTAGTTATGTTGTTTCTTTGGATGCTCAGCATTCTTTCAACTAAAACATCAGTTGATTTGTTCTATTTTGGTTTCATCACCATGATGACATTCTCCCAATCCTCTTCTGGATCATTGAATTTCTCACAACTTCAGTCACCTGGACATGTACTGGAAAGCAGTGGGGAAAAACATGATTGGAACTGTAGTTTTTACCCATGTAAACACAGTTCACCAGGTGTGTTACTGATGTAATTTTTGTTACTTTGGTCAGGATCTTAATGAGCTGTTTCCACCAGGAATTGGTTCTGGGATTTTGCTCACAGTTCTTGTGATCATTTGTACTGCAGGAACAAACAGAAGCAGGTTGAGCAGATAATCAGATTATCATTGATATTTTTGTTCCATTTCTATTCATTTCAAATATAATTTTCTTTATCAGATATTATATTTATTTCACAGCTTAACATTGCAGACATGGGATAAAACTGATAGTGTCACATAATGATGTCAGTGTCTCACCTTGGCAGTCCGTCAACAGAACATGGTACATTCCATCAGTGATGTTTTACAGGCCTGAGACTGTTTGGACAGACCTGGTGTTTTATACTTCATTACACTGAGTTCAAACAGAGATTAAAAAAAAGGTATAATTTCTGGCAGTATTAATAATCTGTAAAGTTTAATCTTAGCTCTTACAACATGACAAAGCAGAGCCAGAGATCATACCATCTTTGTTTGTAATGTTAGTGCTGTCACTAATTGTGTGGGGCAACCTGAAAAATCAAATTCTTTAAAATCTACAATACTCATTCTGAATTCTTTTTCTTAAAATGTGACTGAGAATATTTGAGGTATACAAAAAAATGATGAAAATTACAAATATTTCATCTTTTTTACAGGAAGAGATAAAAAAGTATAATTGGTGGAACATTCTAAAACATGCTCCACTGTAAATGTAATTCAGATCTGTTCAGCTGTATGTTTTAGTTGAAACTTTTTTTAACACTAATTCTACAGAAATGTAATTAGACAATACACTGAATTAAAATATATTTAATGGCAAAAAAAAAAATTACATGTCAAAAAACTGGTCATTGTCCAAAATTGAGCATATTTTTACATACACAATTGGATGTTTTACCTGTACATGTGTTATTGATGCTGATGGAAGATTCAAATTTGTTGCTGTAGGAATCCATTCAGACATGAGCAACTGTAACTTCCATTTTGTGCAGTTGGAATTTGGACCACAGACAGATGGACTGAACAGACATTCATTTATATCTATGAAAAAATAGATATTACAGTTTTAATTAGGCAAATACCTACAGACATGAAAACCTCTAAAGACTTTCAACTAAAATAATAAAACAGCTGCAGGAAGATACAAATCCCAAAATATTAGTTGAGTGAAGTTACACCTCAAGCAGGAACAGCTAAAGCTCATAATATTCACACAAACTGTAAATAATAGAAGCTCTGTACACTGAAGTCTATAATATAAAAAACAGAAAAACAAAATCAGTCAATAACACTTACCAGACATGAATTTGTACATGCTCACAGGATTTACCTGTCTTTATTGGAGATATTCAAATCCACTCAGACATGAACACATGTAACTCCCAATGATGTTAACACAATCTGAGTATTGGACCACACACACTGACACTGCATCTTTACATTCATTGATGTCTGGAAAAAATGGCAAATTAAAGGTTTCAAACAACCAAATGTGTCAAGCGTTGCTGAGTAAACTTGTACCTGCCATGTTACTACAATTAAAATCAGTACATTTGTTATCTAATAGGATTTCTCACCTCTTAGACATAGAAGCCCGTCTGAAGGTAGAGCTTGAAACATCCACAAGTGCCTCCCACAATGCCATCACACACCTGATGGCCTTGCAGGTGTTATTGGGCCAAACATGATTCTCTCACTCACACTTGCACTCATATTCTGTTCCATTTAACCCACACACTGTAACAGAAATTCATTTATTTGATGTTCAAACTGTCTGTTTCTGCTAATACTGAACTCGTCTTAGTGTGACATTATTAAACATTCTAATCTCACCAGTAGTCATGTCGATATCTGTGATATTAATGCTGTTTCTTAGAGTCAAAGGTAGGCTGATATTTCTGATGATATTCCGTAATAGTCCACCAGGAACAAGTCAAAGAATCTCAAATCAATGTCAATCACGTAGTTGAAGGTAGTACTGCAGGAACAAACAGAACAGGTTGAGCAGAACAATCACATTATTGTACATTTAAATTATTTGACTATTTCTATTCATTTCAAATATGAAATAATTTCTTTATCAGATATAATATTTATTTCAGGAAAACAGAACAATAGAATTCATGGAATAAAACTGATAGTGTCACATAATGATGTCAGTGTCTCACATTTGGCAGAACTGTCCGTCAGTTGGAAGGCCATTGATACATGTACATGAACCATCAGTGATGTCATCACAGGCCTCGTATGAGTGACCACGTCATTCGGCCAAACAAACAGACCCTCACATTTACACTGATACTGTGTTTCATTCAAAGAACACACTGAAAAACAGAGGAGTAAAAAAAAATTATAATTTCTGGCAGTATTAATAATCTGTAAAGTTTAATCTTAGCTATACAACATGACAAAGCAGAGCCAGAGATCATACCAGTAGTTATGTTGATTTCTGTAATGTTAGTGCTGTCACTGATTGTGTAGGGCAACTGAAAAACATCAGGAGGTTCCTCAGTTGATCAGTGATGCTACTGTCCATGCTATTGATCTGAATTTCAATCAGATACTCAGTCAAAGTGAACAGACATTCATTTATATCTATGAAGAAAATAGATATTACAGTTTTAAATTAGGCAAATACCTACAGACATGAAAAACCTCTAAAGACTTTCAACTAAAATAATAAAACAGCTGCAGGAAGATACAAATCCTAAAATGAATTATTAGTTGAGTGAAGTTACACCTCAAGCAGGAACAGCTAAAGCTCATAATATTCACACAAACTGTAAAGACATAGAAGCTCTGTACACTGAAGTCTATAATATAAGAACAGAAAACAAAATCAGTCAATAACACTTACCCTACATGAATTGTTGCAGGACTGTCTTTATTGGAGATATTAAATCCACTCCAGCATGAACACATGTGACTCCCAATGATGTTAACACAATCTGAGTATTGACCACACACTGACACTGCATCTTTACATTCATTGATGTCTGGAAAAAAATGGCAAATTAAAGGTTTCCAAACAACCAAATGTGTCAAGCGTTGCGGAGTAAACTTGTACTGGCCATGTTACTACAATTAAAATCAGTACATTTGTTATCTAATAGGATTTCTCACCTCTTAGACAAAGGGGCCCGTCTGAAGGTAGAGCTTGAATACATCCACAAGTGCCTCCCACAATGCCATCACACACCTGATAGGCCTTGCAGGTGTTATTGGGCCAAACATGATTCTCCTCACACTTGCACTCATATTCTGTTCCATTTAACCCACACACTGTAACAGAAGGGGATTCATTTATTTGTGTTCAAACTGTCTGTTTCTGCTAATACTGAACTCGTCTTAGTGTGTGACATTATTAAACATTCTAATCTCACCAGTAGTCATGTCGATATCTGTGATATTAATGCTGTTTCTTAGAGTCAAAGGTAGGCTGATATTTCTGATGATATTCCGTAAGTAGTCCACCAGGAACAAGTCAAAGAATCTCAAATCAATGTCAATCACGTAGTTAGAAGGTAGTACTGCAGGAACAAACAGAAGCAGTTTGAGCAGAACAATCAGCAATTATTGTACATTTAAATTATTTGACAATTTCTATTCATTTCAAATATGAAATAATTTCTTTATCAGATATTATATTTATTTCAGGAAAACAGAACAATAGAATTCATGGGATAAAACTGATAGTGTCACATAATGATGTCAGTGTCTCACATTGGCAGAACTGTCCGTCAGTTGGAAGGCCATTGATACATGTACATGAACCATCAGTGATGTCATCACAGGCCTCGTATGAGTGACACGTGTCATTGGGCCAAACAAACAGACCCTCACATTTACACTGATACTGTGTTTCATTCAAAGAACACACTGAAAAACAGAGGAGTAAAAAAATTAATAATTTCTGGCAGTATTAATAATCTGTAAAGTTTAATCTTAGCTATACAACATGACAAAGCAGAGCCAGAGATCATACCAGTAGTTATGTTGATTTCTGTAATGTTAGTGCTGTCACTGATTGTGTAGGGCAACTTGAAAAACATCAGGAGGTTCCTCAGTTGATCAGTGATGCTACTGTCCATGCTATTGATCTGAATTTCAATCAGATACTCAGTCAAAGGTAGAGTCACTGTAGAAAAAGAGTGGGGAAAAACATGCATAAATGATGATTGAGCCTTTTACCTACAAATAAGATAAACACAGTTCACAAAAGGAAATTATTAATATATAATGATTTTTTTGGATAACAGGATTTAATGTAGCGGTTTTTAAAACACCAGAATTTATTTAAACAACTGTAGACGAAAGCTGAAAGTATAAGTAAAGGAAACAGGCCCCAAGCCATATAATAGATTAAATTGATATTTTTTGTTAAATTAACACACAATATAAATTGAATTTATCATGATGAAATATATATTCCACATGCTCACCATTGCATGGGTTACTGGTGCTGACTGGTTCACTGCTATTTGTGACAGTAAATCCAGTCAAGCAGGAACAGTTGTAACTCCCATTTGAGTTTTTACAACGAGAGTTTGGACCACATACTTCTGGTGTTTTGAGACATTCATTCACATCTTTATTATAAAAAGACATGAAAAACATACTTAATATTCCTAGTAGGAACACTCAAACATGAAAGTCATTGTAATTTGAATATCATTTTTTATGTTTTAGTTGCTAAACATTACAAATAGAGGATGAAAAAAATATTTTAAGCAGGAGATGAAAATACTCATTGCTGTGTAATTAATTTAATAATAAAATGTGCTGAGAATAATTTGATTGAAAAAAAAAAAATGCTTAAAAACAATATCTTTCGTTTTTACAGGAAGAGATGAAAAAAGTACTGCTGCTATTAGGAACATTCATGTAAACATGAAGGTAAATGTAATTCAGATCTGTTCAGCTGTATGTTTTAGTTGCCAAACTTTAATATTAGATGATGAATAAAATTATGTATGTAGCTGTTAGAAACACTAATTCTACAGAAATGTAATTAGACAATACACTGAATTAAAATAGAATTTAATGGCAAAAAAATAAATTACATGTCAAAAAGTCATTAACGGTCATTGTCCAAAATTAGAAAATATTTTTACATACACAATTGGATAGGATTTACCTGTACATGTGTTATTGATGCTGATGGAGAGATTCAAATTTGATGCTGTGAATCCATTCAGACATGAGCAACTGTAACTTCCCTTTTCATTTGTGCAGGTGGAATTTGGACCACAGACAGATGGACTGAACAGACATTCATTTATATCTATGAAGAAAATAGATATTACAGTTTTAAATTAGGCAAATACCTACAGACATGAAAAACCTCTAAAGACTTTCAACTAAAATAATAAAACAGCTGCAGGAAGATACAAATCCTAAAATGAATTATTAGTTGAGTGAAGTTACACCTCAAGCAGGAACAGCTAAAGCTCATAATATTCACACAAACTGTAAAGACATAGAAGCTCTGTACACTGAAGTCTATAATATAAGAACAGAAAACAAAATCAGTCAATAACACTTACCCAGACATGAATTGTTGCGGCTCACAGGACTGTCTTTATTGGAGATATTAAATCCACTCCAGCATGAACACATGTGACTCCCAATGATGTTAACACAATCTGAGTATTGACCACACACTGACACTGCATCTTTACATTCATTGATGTCTGGAAAAAAATGGCAAATTAAAGGTTTCCAAACAACCAAATGTGTCAAGCGTTGCTGAGTAAACTTGTACTGGCCATGTTACTACAATTAAAATCAGTACATTTGTTATCTAATAGGATTTCTCACCTCTTAGACAAAGGGGCCCGTCTGAAGGTAGAGCTTGAATACATCCACAAGTGCCTCCCACAATGCCATCACACACCTGATAGGCCTTGCAGGTGTTATTGGGCCAAACATGATTCTCCTCACACTTGCACTCATATTCTGTTCCATTTAACCCACACACTGTAACAGAAGGATTCATTTATTTGTGTTCAAACTGTCTGTTTCTGCTAATACTGAACTCGTCTTAGTGTGTGACATTATTAAACATTCTAATCTCACCAGTAGTCATGTCGATATCTGTGATATTAATGCTGTTTCTTAGAGTCAAAGGTAGGCTGATATTTCTGATGATATTCCGTAAGTAGTCCACCAGGAACAAGTCAAAGAATCTCAAATCAATGTCAATCACGTAGTTAGAAGGTAGTACTGCAGGAACAAACAGAAGCAGGTTTGAGCAGAACAATCAGCATTATTGTACATTTAAATTATTTGACAATTTCTATTCATTTCAAATATGAAATAATTTCTTTATCAGATATTATATTTATTTCAGGAAAACAGAACAATAGAATTCATGGGATAAAACTGATAGTGTCACATAATGATGTCAGTGTCTCACATTGGCAGAACTGTCCGTCAGTTGGAAGGCCATTGATACATGTACATGAACCATCAGTGATGTCATCACAGGCCTCGTATGAGTGACACGTGTCATTGGGCCAAACAAACAGACCCTCACATTTACACTGATACTGTGTTTCATTCAAAGAACACACTGAAAAACAGAGGAGTAAAAAAAAAATATAATTTCTGGCAGTATTAATAATCTGTAGAGTTTAATCTTAGCTATACAACATGACAAAGCAGAGCCAGAGATCATACCAGTAGTTATGTTGATTTCTGTAATGTTAGTGCTGTCACTAATTGTGTAGGGCGACCTGAAAAACATCAGGAGGTTCCTCAGTTGATCAGTGATGCTACTGTCCATGCTATTGATCTGAATTTCAATCAGATACTCAGTCAAAGGTAGAGTCACTGTAGAAAAAGAGTGGGGAAAAACATGCATAAATGATGACTGAGCCTTTTACCTACAAATAAGATAAACACAGTTCACAAAAGGAAATTATTAATAGATAATGAATTTTTGCATAACAGGATTTAATGTAGCGGTTTTTAAAACACCAGAATTTATTTAAACAACTGTAGACGAAAGCTGAATGCTGAAAGTATAAGTAAAGGAAACAGGCCCCAAGCCATATAATAGATTAAATTGATATTTTTTGTTAAATTAACACACAATATAAATTGAATTTATCATGATGAAATATATATTCTACATGCTCACCATTGCATGGGTTACTGGTGCTGACTGGTTCACTGCTATTTGTGACAGTAAATCCAGTCAAGCAGGAACAGTTGTAACTCCCATTTGAGTTTTTACAACGAGAGTTTGGACCACATACTTCTGGTGTTTTGAGACATTCATTCACATCTTTATTATAAAAAGACATGAAAAACATACTTAATATTCCTAGTAGGAACACTCAAACATGAAAGTCATTGTAATTTGAATATCATTTTTTATGTTTTAGTTGCTAAACATTACAAATAGAGGATGAAAAAAAATATTTTTTGCAGGAGATGAAAATACTCATTGCTGTGTAATTAATTTAATAATAAAATGTGCTGAGAATAATTTGATTGAAAAAAAATTAAATGCTTACAAACAGTATCTTTCGTTTTTACAGGAAGAGATGAAAAAAGTATGGCTGCTATTAGGAACATTCATGTAAACATGAAGGTACAGTGGGGCAAAAAAGTATTTAGTCAGCCACCAATTGTGCAAGTTCTCCCACTTAAAAAGATGAGAGAGGCCTGTAATTTTCATCATAGGTATACCTCAACTATGAGAGACAAAATAAGAAAAAAAATCCAGAAAATCACATTGTAGGATTTTTAAATAATTTATTTACAAATTATGGTGGAAAATATGTATTTGGTCAATAACAAAATTTCATCTCACTACTTTGTTATATACCCTTTGTTGGCAATGACAGAGGTCAAACATTTTCTGTAAGTCTTCACAAGGTTTTCACACACTGTTGCTGGTATTTTGGCCCATTCCTCCATGCAGATCTCCTCTAGAGCAGTGATGTTTTGGGGATGTCGCTGGGCAACACGGACTTTTAAACCCCCTCCAAAGATTTTCTATGGGGTTGAGATCTGGAGACTGGCTAGGCCACTCCAGGACCTTGAAATGCTTCTTACGAAGCCACTCCTTCGTTGCCCGGGCGGTGTGTTTGGGATCATTGTCATGCTGAAAGACCCAGCCACATTTCATCTTCAATGCCCTTGCTGATGGAAGGAGGTTTTCACTCAAAATCTCACGATACATGGCCCCATTCTTTCCTTTACACAGATCAGTCGTCTTGGTCCCTTTGCAGAAAAACAGCCCCAAAGCATGTTTCCACCCCCATGCTTCACAGTAGGTATGGTGTTCTTTGGATGCAACTCAGCATTCTTTCTCCTCCAAACATGACAAGTTGAGTTTTTACCAAAAAGTTCTATTTTGGTTTCATCTGACCATATGACATTCTCCCAATCCTCTTCTGGATCATCCAAATGCTCTCTAGCAAACTTCAGACGGGCCTGGACATGTACTGGCTTAAGCAGGGGACACGTCTGGCACTGTAGGATTTTGAGTCCCTGGCGGCGCAGTGTGTTACTGATGGTAGCCTTTGTTACTTTGGTCCCAGCTCTCTGCAGGTCATTCACTAGGTCCTCCCTTAGTAGGCCACCCGGCGGCTTGGGAGCCCCTGCCAAGCGTGTCTCATTGGGATCTGCCTGAGCAGACTCTGGTTCCTAGTCTTCCTTAGAGATGACGTGGGTCTGAGGACCGTCATTTCCAATAGAAGGCTTCTGAGGCAGTCCTGATGCCAAGGCCCAGGACTGGTGAGGGCAGGCCCCTCTGGGGAAGAGCGGTGTACACTGCATTACACGGTGCCTGCTCTCCTCAGTGCCCTCAGGAGATCAGTCTGCTAACCCTGCCAGTGTTCCAGGGCGCAGCGGTCTCCAGCGAGCGTTTCTCTCAGTCTCTTCCGCCCAGAAATGTAGCGGAGCTGGGAAGCTCGCCACCCCTTCGGGGGTCTCTAGAGCAGCTAGATCGGCCGTCCCCTGCCGGGTCCTCCATTCCAGGGCACCGAGCTAGCCGCTCTAAGTACACCAGAGGCCAGTCTCAAGAGACTGGCTCCCTTAGTAAGTCATCTGGCGGTGTGGGAGCCCTTGCCAAGCGTGTCTTATTGGGTCCTGCCTGAGCAGACTCTGGTTCCTTAGTCTTCCTAAGAGATGACGCGGGTCTGAGGACCGTCTGCTTCCTATAGGAGACTTCTAAGGCAGTCCTGATGCTACATCCCAGGACTTATGAGGCAGGCCCCTCTGGGGAAGAGCGGTGTACACCGCATTACGGTGCCCGCTCTCCTCAGTGCCCTCAGGAGATCAGTCTGCTAACCCTGCCAGTGTTCCAGGGCGCAGCGGTTTCCAGCGCTTCTCTCAGTCTCTTCCGCCCAGAAATGTAGCGGAGCTGGGAGGCTCGCCACCTTCGGGGTCCCTAGAGCAGCTAGATCGGCCGTGCCGGTCCTCCGCTCCAGGGCACCGAGCTAGCCGCTCTAAGACCAGAGACCAGTCTCGAGAGACTGGTTCCCTTAGTAGATGCTTATGCTAAGTAGTGGATCTGGATGCTCTCTTATGACCTCGAGTCCTCTGATCTCCCCTCGCCTTTGGGAATCAAGGCTCACTCTACTTAAGGTATGGCCTCCAAGGCCTTCTGGCAGGTGTACCTGTGCAGGACATCTGTGACGCTGGTGGGTGGTCTCGCCCCTAACTTTCCAGGTTCTATGACCTGGCTCTGCCACCCCTGGCTTGTCTTTTCCCTTTTCCTTGCCATAGCTGTGCATTCCACACACCAAGCAGGATTTGCAAGTATGGCGCGTGGATATCTCTTCGCGTTTGAGCGCGACAGCTCGATGTTCCCGGAGAACGCCCCAGGTTACGATGTAACCAGACGCTCGTCGCGGGCCATACTTCCGCATCCCTACTAGAGCTATACTTCATTCCTGGAAGCTGGCACTGGCTGCACATCACGTGCTTTTAAGCATCCTGGTCATGGCGTCACCTGACGCCTGGCGCCTGGCAATTTTGACTGATTACACATATGATTCAGAGCTGGACAACGCTGATGGATGGTTCCCCTAGCGTTCGACGCAGCGTCTGCGTTCCTCGGGGAACCAGGGTTACATACGTAACCTGGGACGGTCTGTGAGAGCCAGCAATCTTGCTTGTTTGTAGGTGACCAAATACTTATTTTCCACCATAATTTGCAAATAAATTCTTTAAAAATCCTACAATGTGATTTTCTGGATTTTTTTTCTTATTTTGTCTCTCATATTTGAGGTATACCTATGATGAAAATTACAGGCCTCTCTCATCTTTTTAAGTGGGAGAACTTGCACAATTGGTGGCTGACTAAATAATTTTTTGCTCCACTGTAAATGTAATTCAGATCTGTTCAGCTGTATGTTTTAGTTGCCAAACTTTAACACTAATTCTACAGAAATGTAATTAGACAATACACTGAATTAAAATAGAATTTAATGGCAAAAAAAGAAATGAAATTTCAAAAAGTAAAACGGTCATTGTCCAAAATTAGAGCATATTTTTACATACACAATTGGATTATATGATTTACCTGTACATGTGTTATCGATGCTGATGGAGAGATTCAAATTTGATGCTGTGAATCCATTCAGACATGAGCAACTGTAACTTCCCTTTTCATTTGTGCAGGTGGAATTTGGACCACAGACAGATGGACTGAACAGACATTCATTTATATCTATGAAAAAAATTGATATTACAGTTTTAAATTAGGCAAATACCTACAGACATGAAAAACCTCTAAAGACTTTCAACTAAAATAATAAAACAGCTGCAGGAAGATAAAAATCCTAAAATGAATTATTAGTTGAGTGAAGTTACACCTCAAGCAGGAACAGCTAAAGCTCATAATATTCACACAAACTGTAAAGACAGAAGCTCTGTACACTCATTTCTATAATATAAAACAGAAAACAAAATCAGTTAATAACACTTACCTAGACATGAATTGTTGCGGCTCACAGGACTGTCTTTATTGGAGATATTAAATCCACTCCAGCATGAACACATGTGACTCCCAATGATGTTAACACAATCTGAGTATTGACCACACACTGACACTGCATCTTTACACTCATTGATGTCTGCAAACAAGAGTGAGAAAGTATTACATAAATGTTACAATTAGAGGTTTCAAAACAACGTGTCAGGTGTCACCAAATAAATTAACCCTGGTCATGTTACTACAATTACAATCATCTTATGTGATTTCGTACCTCTCTGGCAGAGTGGCCCCTCTGAAGGGAGAGCTTGAATACATCCACAAGTGCCTCCCACAATGCCATCACACACCTGATAGGCCCTGCATGTGTCATTGCGCCAAACATGATTCTCCTCACACTTGCACTCATATTCTGTTCCATTTAACCCACACACTGAAACAAATGATAAAGCAGCCTTTTACACTTAGGCTTTATTGACATAAACAGAAGTAACTCTTGTTTTGTCAAAACAAGTTATGTGTAGGGTTGTGACGGTGAGGAAATTTTCCCAGCGGTTAATCGTCCTGATTGTTTGTTTTTTTAAACATCACATAGATCAGGGATGCCTAATAGATCGATCGCGAAGGCAAAGATCGCCCTTTAGGTCAGTGTTTCTCAACCAGGGGCGAGAGATAAAACTACAATATAATATATTCACTAATATTATGACTCGCATGTTAAGTCATGTAAAAATATATAGCCTATACATAAATAAATAACAGTACCACCTCTCTACATATTCTGTGTTTGAGCACATATTTATCATCGTGTGTAATACAGACCGACGGCAGCTCAAAAACTCTGTATGAGCACATGATACGCAAACTACAGCTCTCGGCTGGATAAAAGAAGCCAGTGTCACACTAGTAGCCTAAAGTTTCGATGGACGACTATTGTAATCAGGGTAAAGATGATTAAAGTGACATACAGGATCGTGCATTAGGCGTGCGTTATGTCCGTTATAAATGATACGCAAACTAACCATGTATGTGCGCTCTCGATCACTCTAACATCCCATTTCTGCTTGAATACAGCTCAGTATATTTACATAGTTGTTTTATAACGGATGCTCGCATGTGTTGAAGAAGTTTGTGAGGATCAGTGGTGTTCATACAGGCATCAGATGCTCCAAACAGCTTGTTCTTACAGAGGAAATATTTACTGATGGCGTAGTGAATAATAATAAAACAATATTTTATTTTGTATTATTAAATTAATGCCATATAAAGATACATACCAACAAGCCTTTTTAATTATTTATTTGATTTAATATTTATTTTATCATTTATTTACTTTTCACTTGGTAGATTCTCAGTGAGTTTTCTCCTTGACTTAGATTACTGTCAGACTCCGAAGTCAACAGGCTTAAAACGGGTTATTTTACATTTTGTTTTGAAACTCTTCTGCATCGTCTTGTCTGTCACCTCACTCTTCTTGTCAGTCATCTCTCTTTACGTGATAAATGAAATCTGATCTGTGATGTAGAGGTCTGCGCGGGATTGTTTGAGGTTTTATTCCACTCCCGCGATATATTCACTGTTTGTTCACATTTCTGATGAAGGACAGAGATAGGCTAACAAATAAAAGTTTAGTCTGCACAAAATTGTATTTATTTTATTCGTCTTGTCAAGAGTCTTTAATTTATTGACAGAAAAATGTAAATAACATTTTGCTGCCAACACGGAATAAAGTGTCACAGAGAGAAAAAAGTTATATAAAAATTGTAATCCTTATTTTTATTCGTTTTGTCAGGATACAATTCGTTTAGGCTAACATTCAGCCTACAACACAATAGGAAAAAAATGTAGGTTTAGCCTAATATCTATTTTATTAGTCTTGTCAAAATACTAAATTAATTTAACATATTGCTGTTAACACAGTGAAAAGTGCAGCAGAGAAAAATAAATAAATTCGACAGTCTGTCATTTAAAATGATAGGATAAGCATAATACAAAAAAATAAAAAAGGAAAGACGAGTTGAACATCCTTCAAGGACATGCATTCACACTCCATCTTTATTCTGCTCTGTCACTCATCACAACCTGCCTGTTCTGTCTGAGCTGTATATTATATCTGCTAGCCTGCTCTGAGCATCGTTGCACATGTTGTTCTCAGACCCGCAAATAAAACGAAGCATTGGTTCATGTGAGCAGCGGGCATAGCAGTCCGAGTGCAGGCTGTACTGGTGCTCGATAAGAATAAAGCGCAGATATGCTGTTCTGAAAGGACCTCGAGCGGGATATTGTTAGACCGCCCGCTCCCCTTCAAATTGTTCAAATTGCACCAGAGTTACTGACCATAACCGTGTTGTATTCAGGAAATGAATCCAGCGGGCAAGAAATCTGGTCGGGACAGCCGCAATGCAGACCTAGACTGCTGTGATGCAAGACTGTCGTTAGCAGTGCACTGCGTTGAGCAGCAGCGTTTAGTTTTAATTGTAGTGTCCTCTAACTGAACAAAATTATTTTTATTACTATAAAAAATCGAAACAACGGTGAGGATGGTGTCACGGTGGGCAAGTGGCGTAACGGTGTTTGACTTAACACCGGTATAACCGTCATCACCGTCTATCGCGGCAAGCTTAGTTATGTGTACAATAATTTCTACTTTTATTACTGCATAGAAGCATATTATGTAAATACATTGATGTCTATGCACATATTTATATAAGAAAGTCTGCACTTCGGTGACTTAGGATAAAATACACTGTCTTATCAACGAGACCCAAATCTGATGATTGTATGGAGTTCATCTAGAAGGTACATGATGAGCAAGTTAAAACTAATCAGGTCACACTTTATATTAGGTGGTCTTAACTACTATGTACTTACATCAAATGTAAAATGTACAATGTACTTATTGTGTTCATATTGTATTGCAAAACACTTTTGCGGTTATAGAGCTGGGATATGGTTAAGGTTAGGGACAGGTTGGTGGTATGGGTAGGTTTAAGGGTGGGTTAAGGTGTAAAGGATGGGTCAACATTGTAATTATAAATATAATTACAGAAATTTGTTACTGATGTAATTACATAAAGGTAGCCTATATTAACAATATAAGTACAATGTAAGAACCTGTATGTACAAAATAAGTGCATTTTATCAAATTATTAATTTAAATGTAAGTACATCGTAGTTAAGGCTACCTAATATAAAGTGGGACCACTAATCATATTACATTTTTTACTCCTATCCAAACACAGTCATATCCAACATGTATTTCTGATCTCACCAGTAGTCATGTCGATATCTGTGATATTTATGCTGTTGCTCAGAGTGAGAGGAAGGCTGATGTTTGTGAAGAGATTACGCAAGTAGTCCACCAGGAACAAGTCAAAGAATCTCAAATCAATGTCAATCACGTAGTCAGAAGGTAATACTGCAAGAACAAATAGAAACAATTAAAACAAAACGAAAGTAACACTATGTACACTACCCGCATAATCAAAAACAGGTTTTCCTTCGTGCCACTGACTTCTTGTTTTCTTCTGGAATGTTGATATGTTGCTGTATTATTTTAAAGCTTTTACTCTGCAATAGAGTTCAACCGGTACTGTTTCAGATTATTTTTATACTCAAGTTAATTTATCTGTGAATAATGTTTTGGACAAAGTTCTTCAAAGACCCATCAAATGGATGCATTTACTGCAAGACCCAATGTCAAAAAAGTAAATAACCAGTTGATAAGTATACCAGTTAAAATTACGGTTAGATAATCACAATTTTTTATCAGTCTATCTCTACAAATACGTATTTTCACTTCAAGTAGAACATAAGTGATCTATGTACCCTCATAGTCAAAAACAGGTTTTTCTTGGTGCCAATGTCTTCTTGCCTTTTTCTGGAATGTTGATATGTTGCTGCATTTTTATGAAAGCTCTTATGTTTTTGACACAATAACTGAATGATCATCAGACTACAAGAGTAAAATCATGAACATTATGAATATTTAATTGATATTCAAAAGTTCTGATTGTAGTTTTCATTTAATGTTCTGCAATCTAAATGGTCTGAAATTAATTTTGATATTTGTTTTGGGCTATGCCTAATTGCTCAGTGCTCATTACAAACAAGACGAAAAGAAAGCTAAGAACTTAATGTAATCGCTTACCTTCTTTTAACTGGCAGAACTGTCCTTCGGTTGGAAGCCCATTGATACATGTACACGAACCATCAGTGATGTCATCACAGGACTCGTATGAGTGACACGTGTCATTCGGCCAAACAAACAGACCCTCACATTTACACTGATACTGTGTTTCATTCATAGAACACACTGAAAAATAGAATCAACAAAATCATCAGTCGTTCATCATATCACGTATAAAGTACAACATTATAAGCAGAGCCAAAGATCATACCAGTAGTTATGTTGATTTCTGTAATGTTAGTGCTGTCACTGACTGTGTAGGGCAAACTGACAGACATCAGTAGGTTCTTCAGCTGATGAATGTTGGCAGTATTCTCTGCATCTATCTGAATTTCAAATAGATATTCAGTGGGAACTGGAGTCATTGTGGAAAGATAAAAAGAGTTAGGAATATTCACAGCTTTTTTAATGTAAAGGAAATTATGCAGTGATCTTGACACTGGGATTAAAGTCAGATGTTTTTATTTACCCTACCTGATGGTGGTTGCCCACATGCTGTGTTATCTTCCAGGAAAAGGATGAAAATGTATTAGAAAAAAAACAGTTCATGTTATGGTAACTGACAGACAGATCTTCTGTATGATTACAAACAGAAAAAAAAAAATATATATATATAAATATATATATAGATGGTTTTACTTTTTATCTCGCTGACTGTTTGACAGAACTGTCTATCACTTGGAATATCATTGATGCAGCTGCAAGTGTTGTTAGTGATGCCGTCACAGCTTCCATATTCTCTGCATTTATCGCACGGCCAGAAATACTGGTCCTCACATACACACTTGTATCCACTGTCACTGAAATTGCACACTAAGAAAAAATACAATGTATATGTAAGCTCATATTTAACAGATTAGCACTACTGTATTTGTGTTCAGAAGGTCATGTGATATTCTTCACCTGTACTGATGTCCACATCTAATACTTCAACCACCTCATTAAATTGAAGTGGAAAAGTGATGTTCTGAAGATATCGCCTCATCTCATCAATCACAGAGATGGTTGTTGATTCCAACTCAATTTCAAACAAGAAGTCTGTGAAGGGCAGTTCTGTGAACAGCATCAACAGGACATCATCAGCTTGGTATTTTCATTGCATTTGATATTAGAGTGTACATATACAATACTACATTTTTCATCACAATAAATATATTTATATAATTAATTACACTAACAATAATGTGTAAACACATAAGAAAGAAGTTAAGCATGCTTTTTAAAAACACTGCTCATTTGTATGTCCATTAGATGTTAATAATTAGCCGTGCAAAACTGGTGACTGTGGTTGCTAGGATTTAACTGCCTTCTAACATTTCTAGACATTGAGAGCATATATTTCAGTATTCACCTTTTCCCCGTAAGAGAGGCGGCGGCTATTTATACATTTTATGGGACTGGCTTGTGCCATCTGCTTTCAGCTATTTTTAGCCATACAAAAAAGCCATACATTTTAGCTGGTGTCTTACCATATCATTTTTATATATTGTCTTAATTATGGACATATTGGTTTCAAATCAAATCAAAATGAAATCACTTCCCTTTTAGGGAACTCCGTTGCGTCAGCTTTACGCTTCTGGGAACACTTTGCGTGATAAGTCTTGAAGCACACATGTGAAATCAATCCAAGGTGTAATTGGGATGTCAGAGCGGGTGACGTCACGAACCAGGAGGCTATAAAGCCTACCCCAAACAAAGCTGTCACTAGCTTTTTGTGTCTTCACAAGCGCTCTATGTGAATCTGCCTGTCTATTTGGTGTTGTCTGTCTATTTCAGTTAGTAAGAAAGAAATAAGATAGAAAGAAAGAGATAGTTATGGCGAGCAAGCAACAGCAAGCTTTTAAGATGTGTGTTCATCCCTGCCCGCGTTATTTAACGGGTGGGGATACACACACCCTTTGTGTTGCTTGTTTGGGAGAGGAACATGCACAGTCAGCGCTCGAGGGCGCTGGCTGTGAACACTGCGAGGTGTTTCCCTTACGGACGCTCCGATCCGGCCTGGCATTCTTTCGCGAGGACGCTCAGGCTCGCGTTCCCCAGGGCTCTGGTCCCGCTGCTGCCGAGGCACAGCCAAGGCTGTGGTACTGGTCTTCGCAAATGGATCTGTCAGCGGAGGTAGAGACGGGCGCCGCCTTATCTCTGCCTTCACCTGACAGGTTCAGTGCTTCGTATCAGGGTTGGGAAGCACGCGCTGCGGTTTCTTCCGCCCCGATCGAAGCACATACACTGCAGCTATCTGATTCTGAGGAATTAGACGCTGCCAATGCAAGAGATACTGAGGATTCGCCACCTCAGTCTCGTGCTTATGAGGAGCTGCTTGAGGTTGTGACGAGAGCGGTTGAAAAATGTAATATTGATTGGCCAGCAGAAAGGGAAGACGTTCGTTCAAGAGGCAAACTTGACGAACGCTTTTTACCTTCTCGTGCACAGCCTCAATGCCGGGGATTACCATTTTTTCCTGATCTCCACACCGAGGTGTGGAGATCATGGGAAAAACCGGTTTCTTATAGAGTGTATAGTACACAAACATCACACTATTCCTCTATATTAAATAAAAACGAGCATGGTTATAGAGAGATGCCTAAGGTGGAAGAGAAGCTCGCGAGCTATCTCTCCCCTGAATCACCCTCATCCATTAAATCCCCGACACTACCCACTAAACCAGTGAGAATCACATCAGCAGTCAGGCAGCTTGTTTATACACTATGTCGCTGTTGCAAGCCTACCAGGCTGAATTATTAATAGAGCTTGATGAGGGCAAGGGTTTTAATCCCAGCTCAGTTTGAGAACTGCGCCGGGCAACAGATTTGTCTCTCAGGGCTGCCAAGGAGACGGCTAAGTCAATCGGCCAGTACCGTGGAACAGGGCGTGCCCCTGGGCAAACTGAATCTGGGAGCAGACATGCTATCTCGGAGCAATGAACCCTCAGACGAGTGGACACTCCACCCACAAACGGTTCAGGAGATATGGGGAATTTTCGTCAGGCCAGAGGTCGACCGCTTCACCTCAGAAGACGGCACTCATTGTCAAACTTATTTTTCGAAGGATAGGGACGCGTTGGCCCATGACTGGCCCAACCTCCTCCTTTTTGCCTTGAATTCCTGAAACCAAGGCACGGCTACATATCTAAAGTGCTCTCGACTCCGTTCCGAGCGCAGGTGATAACTCTCTTGGCACTTCCTCCTTCAGAGCAAGACCAGGGGTTGAATCTAGTCTGCCCCGTCAGGTTTTTGGGAATTTATATTGAGCGTTCTGCCCCATTTAGGCAGTCGGAACAGCTCTTTGTATGCTTGGGGGTCGCACCAAAGGGTCTCTCATCACAAAGCAAAGACTATGGAGATGAATAATTGATGCGATTACGCTAGCATACTCTTCTTTGGGCCAACAATGCCCCATGGGAGTAAGAGCCCACTCGACTAGAGGCATCGCCTCATCCTGGGCTGGGCTTCACTGTCCACATTTGCCAGGTTTTATAATCTGGAAGTTCCGGCCTTACAGGCCCGGGGCCTTTCTGCATAACGGGCTCAATCTTGTCATATGGCAAACCAGTATGGGTGTTTGCCTTCTTCTCATATGCTTTTGGCCCTCAATAGAGCTCCGAGGCTGTACAGACTTATTTGGGAGGATTACTCAAGGCCGGGTCGACCTCTATGAGTTTGACACTATAACCCTCGGCAGGGCTTCCCTGTACAATATACCCTTTTAGGACCGACATCACAATTACATCACAGTTCAAGTTCAATCACTATAATTTTCTGAGTATTCTCATAATATTAGCATGTACTCATATTAGCAATATTAGCATGTGAATTTTGCTGAAATAGGTAATAAATGGAATAGTTTTGACTCTGTATTGATTGTTTATGTTGCTAAGAATGGTTTTGTTGCAGTGATACACAGAACCATTGGATGAAGTGGTCATAGACATTCTGTCCCGTGCATAAGACACATTGACCAATCAGAATCAAGGACTAGAACTAACAATTTTATAACTGAAAATACTTTTTCCTGTATCCACCTTTTTCTTTAACATGGAAGTAAGCCTATGAGTGAGACTTCCAGTTCATTAGCCGCGAATGATATATAACGAGGAGAACAACAACGTGCAGTAAACGGTAAAACTGTTTGCACTACAAACCAGTATGTTCATAATTAAGATAATACATTAAAATAATATGATAAGACACCAATTTGCATATGAAATAATATGATAAGACACCAACTGCTTTGTCCATCGAAAAATAGCTGGACACAGATGAGACCAGAAGCTAGACCCATAGAATTTAAAAATGACTGAGCTCATTTTTACGGCTAGAAAAAAGGTTGATATGTATAACTAACAATTAACAAATTTAATCCTTACAAACATTTTCACTGAATTATTATATTATTTTTTTTGAGTGCATTTGCTGTTGGCTTATATGGTCGTCATTCTTACCACTCTCCAGCACACACATCTCTCCACTACTGGGAATACCACTGATACATCCACATGAGCCAAAACTGATGTCACCACAAGCCTCATATGTCTGGCAGTTGTTGTATGACCATGCATAACCATCTTCACATACGCACTGGTAGTCGGTCACACTTGATTGGCACACTAATATAAGCATAAAACATTGTTGACACAACATTTAAGAAAATGAAGATGTAAGAATGACATAAATAACTTCTGAACATCAGTTTAACAGGCTCACCTGTTGTAATGTTTGCAGCAGTAACTTCAGTGCTGTTGTCCAGCTGAAGAGGAAACGTGATGGAGGCCAACGAAGCTCTGATCTGTTCAATCACCACAGCTTGTGATGCATTTACCTCAACAATCACAATGAACTCCAACAGCTCTAAACCTTTGGGGAAAAGGATGATATCTTAAGCAGGCTTGTACTCTTCAAATAAATGCCAAGACTGAACATTTGACAGATAAAATCACAAACAATCACAAACAAACAATAAAAATGACAAAGCATATTATATTAATGTATCTTTATTTTTATATCTATAACATTAAACTACTGTATTATTAGGACAGTGTGTAAATGTGAATCAGACCTGTGCTTCTTGGTACTCTGTGATGCAGTTGCCCATCTATGTAGCTCAACTGAAATAAAATAACACACACACACAAAACATTTATTTACATATAAACATTTATCATGTGGGTTGATAATCTGTTGATGGTTCCATACCATAAATTTGTGTTATTTTTCTATAAATGTTATGTTGAATATTTTAAATGTGCATTTAATGGATTGAAAATATTTAATTCTTACTGAAAATAATATATTCATCTAAAAAGACAGGAGTCTTGTTTTTCATATTTTGTTTTGAATGTTCCTGCAGTGTAAATAAACCTTCTCCTACCTCTAAATCTATAGTTGTTTCTGGAAAATCAAGTGTTTCCACAACACATTCATGGGTCAGCAGGACAGCTATGATGATTCCTATGCAGTACTTTAATATTTGTCCTGTATTTGAGAAAATGAGAGATTAAACATACATGATATAAACAGCTAAAGTCAAATCATTATTAGCACTTAATCTGGAAATTATAGGTCTTGGAAAAGAAAATGAAAGAGAAATTTAACATGAATTCTGTCTTATTCAATGCAAAATCTAAACTGACAGTGACATTTTGGAAGGACGAGAGTACCAAACGTGATCTATTTCAGTGAGATGTCATAAATCAAGCCACAAAATTTGTCATCATTATATCAGAACTAAAACCATTTCAAGACTCAAGTGTTTTGAGATGAATGAGTACAGTGTCTTGCATTTTAGCATTATTGTGACAAAAGTAGTTATAGTGAATAAAAAATAATTTGTAGTTTATTATACCTTGACTGGCCATGTTTCTCACTGATGTATGTCGGTCAAAACCACTTCAACATATTTCCTCAGAACTAAAGGGAATTAAATGGCACATGCAGACACTTTATATCTGTAAAATATGAAATTCTGTCATATGCATAGTATACAAATATCATTGAAGAATAAGACTACATTTTGATTAAAGATGTTTAATGTCTTTTGATATGACCTGTGCTCAAAATAATCATACTTTCATTGTGTTTGTCACAAATTAACAGAAATTCATGAAAATCTACTTTCCACTGACTTATAAAATGTAATTCCTTAAAAAATCTGAAGCACTATATTTGAACATTGTATCCATTATTTTTACAGCAAATATTTACATTCAAGTAAAATTCAAGGATTAAAGGTTTAATTCATCACATACTCAATTATACAGAATATAATCAGTAGTGAAATGAAAGTCAGGTCAGGTCCGCTCAATGGACAGTGCAAAATATGTAACAACACAAGATAATATACATAAATATAAAAAAATAAATAAAAAATAATAATAAAGAAGAATAAAATGTGCAGAACAGTTTGTAGGCTTAATAAGTAATAATATAAAATCATGAATTGTGATCTTAGGGTTAAAATCATAAATGATTTTAGGCTACATTAGGGCTGAATCTTTCACGGAAGTACCTTGCAAAGCAGACAATTTATTGAGGATTATATTATAATAAATGAGGATGACACAAACTGCATACACAAATAAGTATATGTTGCAATCCAGTGAACTGCAATCGCTCACCTGAATTTGTTTTACATAAATAACAGACTCAAAACAACTTAAAAAAAAAAGCACATTTCAAAAATAATGTAAGCCTTTTCTTCAATAAATGTAATTCAGATAGGTAGATTACAACAGTTTCATGTTTAAAAGAAAAAACGCTGATTTGTCCTCTTACCTTGCCTCTGGAAACAACCACGAAGAGATGCCAAACTTGTTTCTGAGATTTTATTTCCTTGTCAAATGATCCACCTACAAAATCTTCCTGGAATTAACATGCCTTTGTGCAGGTCACCACAATAATGTGACTGCGTGCGTGTAACCTGCTAGACAAGTTTGAGTCCCTCTTTTATTTCCTTGTTCGCCTGTGTGACAGAAAAGAGAAGATGGCAGCCTTTCAAAATAAACAACATAAGGCCTTGTGGGCTACATTATCAAGAGTTAAATACATATAAAAGGCTGTACTCACATATCACTTAAAATCCCACTCATTGGTACATTTTGCTTGGACAGTATTATAGTGACACACTTTATCAGGTCTTGTCTCTGAAATCCAATAAACAAAGCAAAACTACCATATTTGAACAGCAGTTTAATTTGTTTTATTATTACTACAATTATTATTAGAAGTATTAAAATAATTACTATTAGTAGTATTAAAATATATTTTTATATCATCAAACAACTCTCTGTTATGCATTTGTATATAAATGTAAGAAAATGTCATTTCAATGGAGTTTCAGTAAAATAAAATTTAAATAAAATATATATATTAGATTAGATTCAACTTTATTGTAAATAGTACTAGAGTGTTAAGAATTTAAATTTAGAGTTTAGTAGGCTGAAAGCTGAGGGAAAGAATCTGTTCCCGAGTCTGCTGGTGTGACAGTGAAGACTCCTGTAACGTCTCCCAGATGGGAGAAGAGTAAACAGTCTGTGGCTGGGGTGGGTCTTTTGGTCTGAGACAGTGCAGTTGCCATATCACACTGTAATTCAGTTTGTTAAGTTAGTGTCATTAGCGTCATAGCATAAGTGTATGTACACTCCACGCAATCTCTGTGAAAGGGAGCATTTTAAGAATTGTTGTGCAAGATTAATCAGATTTATTTTTTTCAGTGAACATTATTTGTCTTAACAAATCTAGGACCCGGTAACATTGTCTTGGGCCTGTGCTGAGAGGGTCACACTACAGTCAGAGGAGGATGAGGTCTACACATAAAAAATATAGTAACCCTGGAGACTTTTATTTACTTTGTATGGTGTGCTTGATCAGGGGTGAAGGCCTGGAGTTAAACTGTGTACTATCTTTAAGCGTTAACAATGACAAACTTCCTGACTGACAGCATTCTTATTTCAAAACTATTTTACTTAGGTAAATAGACCACAAGTGTTTTTTGTTTATGATTTTTTTTGTGTTGACTGTCGTGGCATGAATTGTGCATGTTACCTATGATTAGGATGTTTCATTTTAATATTCAAAAATATTTCACAGAATATGTCAGATAACAATAAATCATCTGATCAGATAACAGCGCAAACTTTGGATTACACCCAATGACATGCCAAATCACAAGCAAACACATTACAAAGTGAAACTAAACAGAACACAATTCCTAAGATAAACTTTGAATTGAAGAAAAATAAAAACATATCAGTAAACAACTAAAGTAAATATTGTGAATGGTGTCTTCATGTGGCATTGAATAAGATAATCTGGTATTAATGCTTCCCCCTTTCTATTTAATATATTTTTGGCAATCCCAAACCAGCAGAATGAGACAAAATTTACATACAAGCATTATCTGTATTGTGTATAAAATACTTTAGCTCTAATAGTTAGTACTGGAGACCAGTGGAGTAATTCAGTGAGGCAAGATGAGCCGAGGACATGGTGACAATTCAGATCAGAATACTAAGAGCAGTACTCGCGTCTCCAAGCTGGAAACCAATTGACTTAAAGGTGCATATATGAGCAGTGGAAATTGATACAACAGTCAAAATTCTAAATATTGGAATATTATTTGTCCCACCCCCGCTTCGAGTCACTCAGCACTCACGCGAGTTGCCAGATTGAGGACATGCAGCCCTGAACTGTAAATCGACGAGCCGATTTTCCGTGTTTTAATATGATTCTGGTCATATAGCTTTTTAGATAGAAGTTGAAACTTTTTGGGTCAGGTAGAATCTGCGATCTCGGCAATATGCTGTTTTCTGCCTACTGGCAAACCTTGGTGTCAAAATAGTAGTGGGTAAATTGGCAGTGGGCGGAATCACACACGCCAAAACATAAACAGACATTCCAACAAGAAACTCATATTTCAAAGTAGAGTAAACTGGTTGTAGCATTGTGCATTCTAGAGTATATGAACTAAGCATATTTCCTATAAACATCTGCTTACATGTCATGGTATTTTTATGTTTTAGTGGTGGTTTTCAAACCTGTCCTACAAGCACCCCTGCCCTGCATATTTTGTATGTCTCCCTTGACAGAAGCCCAATTCAGAACTTCCAGTCTCCACTAACGAGCTGATGAGTTGAATCAGGTGTGTCTGATAGGGGTGGGCATATCGATCCTATTTTCGATAGTATTGATACCAACGTTGGTATCGGTATCGATCGATACTAGCCTAATAAGATCGATACTTTAGGTTTTTTTTTTTATCCTATACACTTAATACATTGCTTAATACATACAACAAAGTGCAGACATATCTGTGGGTGAATAGTCCGCTCTTTTCACTTCTAGACTAGTATGCAAACATTGCTGCTCCTCCTCTGCTACGCTGGTTTGTTGTCATGACATCACGTGACAGCAGCTCCAAACGCGAGCGGATAGAGTAAGAGATGGAACGGAACTCCGAGCTACAAAAGAAATGGAAAGGGGAGGAAATCCTTCACATTGTGCATATTGAATTTGTCATTTTAATGCAGTATCACTGTAAGGTGTATACTGATTTTGGCCTTTTAATATTATTTCTTAATGCATTTTAAATGTTTTAATTATAACAGTTTTCTATTAGAGTAAAATGCTTAACATGTTGTTTAGCATGTGGCTCAGCTTCTCGCCACATATTAGGCCTATATTTTATTATAGAGGGGAGGTATCCAAAGCACATCAATTGGTCACTATTGTTCACCCGGGATTGGTTCTTGGACCCCTCCTCTTCTCCACATACACTACATCACTGGGTCCCATCATTCAGGCACATGGCTTCTCCTACCATTTCTACGCTGATGACACACAGCTCTATCTCTCATTCCGACCAGATGATCCAACGGTAGCTGCACGGATCTCAGGCTGCCTGGCAGACATCTCGGCATGGATGAAAGAACATCACCTACAGCTCAACCTGACAAAGACTGAGCTTCTTGTCTTCTCTGCCACTCCAACTCTACAGCATGACTTCACGATTCAGTTAGGTTCATCAACAATTACCTCATCAGCTTCGGTCAGATATCTTGGTGTAATCTTTGATGACCAGCTGACCTTCAAAGAGCATATTGCAAAGACTGCTCGATCTTGCAGGTTTGCACTACACAACATCAGAAAGATCAGGCCCTTTCTGACAGAGCATGCTGCATAACTTCTTGTCCAGGCCCTTGTCATTTCCAGGCTGGACTTCTGCAATGCTCTTCTGGCTGGACTTCCATCAAACACAATCAAACCTCTACAAATGATTCAGAATGCTGCAGCACGACTGCTCTTCAACGAGCCAAAAAGAGCACGTTACATCTCTCTTTATCTCCTTGCACTGGCTACCAGATGCAGCTCGCTTCCAGTTCAAGACACTGATGCTTGCATATAGAACAACCACAGGCTCAGCACCCACCAACTCGTTCAGCATTACTGGGTGGTGTAATGATCTTCCCACCCCCATCCGGAATGCTGGATCTCAGTCAATCTTCAAGCAACAACTGAAAACTCATCTCTTTCAACACCAGTTGACTTAATCCTAAAAAAAAAAAAAAAAACGTATTTCACTTATTCTAAATCTTCACCTTTCTCTTTATCTTTCTCTCCTTCCCTTGCTAGCTTGTACTTATTTGAACAATGCCTGAGACTTGGTGTTATGAGCACTTTCTCTGTATGTTTGCCTCTTCAAGATTAATTGCTTTATGTATTCCCCAATTGTAAATCGCTTTGGATAAAAGCGTCTGCAAAATGACCAAATGTAAATGTAAATGTATTAACAAACTGTAAACCGAATTTAGTCTTTATTTATTAATTTGGTCTTTATCACTGTTGTCCTCCATTAATTGCACCATATTAAATGTTTTTATATTGCAATGAGAGAAAATGAAATTCAGCGTGTTGTATTCATGTTCTGGGATCATCTGCTTACCTGTACATACATAGTAGTAGGCCTATATATTTTTATTAACTATACCGAATTTGGCTTTTTCATATCAGTTTTTTTATTTAAATAATAACAAACAAATATTACAGTATGTATAAAACAAACAGAAAATACAGTACGTACATAACATACTAAAATCATTTTAATAATAAACGAGTTATGGTTTAATGGTTATTTTTCATATTACTGTTTTCATTCAATAAGCCACTTACGTTAAACTTTTCTTTATAATGGTTTTCTATGGGAGAAAAATGCATAATGTAAAAACTTTAAGCGTTGCTTTCATATTATGGGCACATCTGCTAACTTGTATATATAGCTTGCAACATTAATAAAGTGTATACCGTTTTGTCTTTTAATATTACGTTCTTAATTTATTATGCCACGTTTATTATTTGTATAACTCTTTTCTATGGGAGGAAAATACTTAACATGAAACTGTGCATTGCATGTTCTGGGCTCCTCTGCCTGCAAATTCCTTTTAGAAAGGCAAATCATATCCACGTAGCTTTTAAGGTAAATATAGTATTAGTCATTTAAACATTATTATTGTTAATTTTTTTAATTGTTGTTGGTCATTTAAATGTATGTTTTTTTTTTTTAATGACAAGTAAGTTATCGGAATCGGTATCGGCGATACTGGACCTGTATTTAGTACCTGTATGCAGTATCGCACACCCCTAGTGTCTGATAAGGGAGACATACAAAATATGCAGGGCAGGGGAGCTTACGTGACAGGTTTGAAAACCACTGCTTTAGAACATTCATAAAAACCCTGTCAAACCATGTCTGCTGTGAACTCAAGCCTAGTCTGTTTTGTTCAGCATTTCAACTGTTCTCCCATGCAGGCAAAAGCCGATTATAAAAGACTGACAGGCAGTCATCAGCATTAGCTTTATGAAGCTACTCTGCAGAAAGTTCTGACTTACATGTGACCTGTATGTTCCATAGCCTTTTCTTCTTAAATTATGTTTTATTAACAAAGTTCGGGAGGAGCACGTCAGGTACTTAACCGCGGTCAAGTGAGCCGTCATCTGTGAAAACGCGGTCAAGCCAGCCGCCGCCAGAAGTTTGATGCTCGTCTATTTCTTGAATTACGGTACGGATACTTGGAGAGGACAAAAAGCATAGAAACCCCAGTATTTCAACGGCTTTCCTCAAATTTGCCCACTAACACATCAAACCTATTAAAAAACTACGTTTACATGAGATATTTTACAAAATACAGTTATTTTATATTCAAAGATATTTTACAGTAGATTTTGTGATAAAATTAAAGATAAAATCCGCCCAAAACGTTACAATTTAACAGTCTACAATACCAACATCTACAGGCTTTTACAAGATAAAAATGTTTCTCTTTGAAGAGTTAATTTACAATTACTGAGGTAAGGTCAGTAACTGTTAATGATGTGATGTTCAGTTACAGTATGCATTAGTACACTAATCATTTCCTGCTTTTCCACAGGCATAAATACAATTCCTTCAGAGTTGACATAAAACTTCCAATGGATTCTTCTTCAGGATAAACATAACTCTTTCTATGCCAACTTTCACCGGGATTTACTGTACATTTTGGGAGAAAAATAAAGTCAAAATCTGTAAAAATACATAAGACATTGATTATTCCTGTTTTTCTAATGGCATAAAACCATTCCTTTTGAGTTGACATGAAACTTCCAATGGATTCTTCTTCAGGATAAACATAACTCTTTCTATGCCAACTTTCACCGGGATTTACTGTACATTTTGGGAGAAAAATAAAGTCAAAATCTGTAAAAATACATAAGACATTGATTATTCCTGTTTTTTCTAATGGCATAAAAAACATTCCTTTTGAGTTGACATGAAACTTCCAATGGATTCTTCTTCAGGATAAACATAACTCTTTCTATGCCAACTTTCACAGGGATTTAGTGTTGATTTACTCTGATAACTCATAAACAGAAACTTAACTTTAACCCACTTCTACTCGGCACACACAATATTTAGCAGCCAAAGGCTTCAGCAGGTTTGGCTGGTTTTCATTACACAGTATGCATTATAGCTGTGAGGCCATGTGCTGAAAAAACATGTCTTGTAATATTAACATTATTTTGAATACCCTGTAGTCTTCAGCAATGACATCTCTCGTGTTCAAAGCTCCCTCTTTGCTGCATGAGCATTTGTAAGTTGTTGTAGTGTTTTTGTACATTTGCTCCACTGCAAGGACTGCAAAAAAGAACGGCAGAACTACAAACCACCTTTGGACCAAAAGCCAGCCGCATTGTGAACACTGTAGACTTTTATATTGGTCCCAGGCACAGCAAATTTATTTGTGCTTGTTATAATTTCTTCAAGATTTCTTGAAGTTTTCCGTGCCTTTGAAATTAAACACAAAAGAAAATACTGCATGACACTACGGTAAATTGTGTTCCATCAGAAAAGTAGATTTGATAAACAAAAGTAATGCAATGGTTTAATGAGGGGGAATGCACTTTTTTTTAAGTAGGCTGTTGTGCGTTTATTGTAACACTTGCCTTTCCAAATGTGCTGAAAGTGCAGATTCTGGAATCAAAATACATAGGAAATTAAATAAATTATACACACAGTGCACATGTCATAGCTTATTACTGCAAATAACGTGCTTGGCCTATCAATTCAAAATGCAATTAAATATATATTGGACATATTATTTCAGGGAAATAGAAGTAAAAATTTACATTTATGCCGACCTAAATGAAGATCTGCAAAACGATACAATATCAACAATTCATGTGCATGTTGCTTATACGCAACATCCCTGGCTCCATTATAGTCATATAATTGCTCTGCATCTTTGCCGCCCTATTGCGTGTCACTGGCTAAAACCTTCGCTAATAGTGAAAGCAGAACCAGATGGTGCAAAGGGACGGGTCAGCATTGCTGGAACTGAGATTTTTGCTTAAGTTAATGCACAACTATGAAATTACTGATAATAAAGGTAAACAAGACACAGCATTAGAACATATGTAGGCTACGCTATGTATTTCGATATGTACACTTCAGTATCAAAAACAGAGCGTTTTAGTTTGGTTAACTGGATGCTAACCTGTGTGTACTCATCCTTGAATTAGGTGAGAACTGGAATATACTGCTTAGGATGAAACCTGCAAAAGCAATTCATTAATATAGACACTAACATAATAAAAATAACCAGCCTACATAAACCCACATGTTCCTGCTTATAAAAATAGCTTGAATGAATGAATAAATAAATATTTTACATAAAATAATAATAAATGGTTGGAAAAATGCAACACTGATTCCCCCCCCCAAAAAAAACAAAAGAATCAGTTAAACTAAAACGTTGGCTGACCGATGGGAAAGTGCCTGGCACATTAACGTACAGATGGGTGAAAATAAAGGAGCTAAACTTGTAATTACCAGAGACCACCAAACACCGCTGAAAACTATGTGCAATTTATGCTGTTCAGAGTGACCGCCTTAAAGCAGTTAACCAATCACAGCAAAGGTTTGACCTAATGATAATGCTTAACAACGCTTCATTTCCATAATCACCACTCAAATAATAATTAGAATAAACAAGGGGGGGAAATATAAAAAAATACATATATGTTTATTTATATATTTATTTATGCAGGAGCATATTGATATATTGACTTATTACTTTGTGTATTTAGTTTTTTTTATTGTTTTTGCAGGTTTAGTCCTCCATACGTAATAACTCATATTTTTCTTAACCCTTTGAAGAAAACCGTTCTAACTCGTAACAACCTGTAGATGTCACTATTGTAGACTGTTTTTTTTTTAATAGGGTTAATTTTTTTACAGATTTTGTCTTTATTTTTCTCCCAAATTCTACAGTAAATCCCGGTGAAAGTTGGCATAGAAAGAGTTATGTTTATCCTGAAGAAGAATCCATTGGAAGTTTCATGTCAACTCAGTAAGAAATGGTTTTTATGCCATTAGAAAAAAACTGGAAAGAATCAATGTCTTATATATTTTTACAGACTTTGACTTTACTTTTCTCCCAAAATGTACAGTAAATCCTGGTGAAAGTTGGCATAGAAATAGTTATGTTTATCCTGAAGAAGAATCCATTGGAAGTTTCATGTCAACTCTGAAGGAATTGTATTTATGCCTGTGGAAAAGCAGGAAATGATTAGTGTACTAATGCATACTGTAACTGAACATCACATCATTAACAGTTAGTGACCTTACCTCAGTAATTGTAAATTAACTCTTCAAAGAGAAACATTTTTATCTTGTAAAAGCCTGTAGATGTTGGTATTGTAGACTGTTAAATTGTAACGTTTTGGACGGATTTTATCTTTAATTTTCTCACAAAATCTACTGTAAAATGTCTTTGAATATAAAATAACTGAATTTTGTAAAATATCTCATGTAAACGTAGTTTTTTAATAGGTTTGATGTGTTAGTGGGCAAATTTGAGGAAAACCGTTGAAATACTGGGGTTTCTATGCTTTTTGTCCTCTCCAAGTATCCGTACCGTAATTCAAGAAATAGACGAGCATCAAACTTCTGGCGGCGGCTGGCTTGACCGCGTTTTCACAGATGACGGCTCACTTGACCGCGGTAGATACACAGCCTAATCAAACACAAGTGGTAAGTTACGCAATCAAGGCAATCAACTCTGATATAAATACAGCTGACATGTGAAATATGTAAACAATAGTACCCTTATAAGGACATCTTTGTAACTTATACTCAAAAAGGTGCACAATAGTACCTTAGAGTACCAATATGTACCTTAATGTACAACTATGAAAATGTTTGGGGTAAATAAGGTACAAAGATGTCCTTGGGTACAGCCAGCCAGTGACAAGCATTCTTTCTTTCTTTCTTTCTTTCTTTCTTTCTTTCTTTCTTTTCTTTCTTTCTTTCTTTCTTTCTTTCTTTCTTTCTTTCTTTCTGTTTTATAATCATATATAATAATATAATCATAAAGTATATTAAGCAAAAAGATATGATTAAAAATAAAATCTGTCAATTAGACAAGGGTTAACTGAAAAAAAAACAGGTATAACACTAGACATTCCGTCCCCCCCACTTTTGAAATGATGGCTACGCCCTGGTGCTAATATATGTAAGTGTGAAATCGTGAACAACACATTGAAGCCCAAACTTTACATTCTGTACTTTTTTCCCCAGTTACTCGGTTGAAAATTTTATAAATAATAAAAATCTGTACAGTACTTAATTTTTAAATCAGGTGGTTTTCACATTTTAGTTTAAACAGTTTATATTATATTCAGGCAATATTTGACTCATTGTATTAAACAGTGCATTGAAGGCTTAAGAAAACGAATTGAATACATTTAATATGAAGAGGCATTTAATTATTGGTGATGCAGTAACATTTATACATTTTGGAAACATTTAGAATTAAGACAAGGACATGTATGTAAATGTCTGATATAAAACAACTTTGCAAAACAGAGACACTTCTTGAGATGTATTCCTGGAAAATTACCCCAATTTGTAGGCCTATAAATAAAAAGTCAACACCCTGCATTCACAGAATATAGATAATAAAACAAAGTCATATTATAGCATTATTTTTAGACTAACCCATATCAGTAAACACTCTCAAATAATAAAATATACAAAGCTGTCACTGGGTGGTACCCTGAGGTACAAAAGCGAGGAGGGACATCTATTGTCCCCTCTTATTTACCACATGAGACATATTAGTACTAATACAAATATATATATATATATATATATATATATATATATATATATATATATATATTAGTACATTTTGAAAGGGTACTGCCCCAGTGACAAGTTTTTACCTCAATGTCTGAGAGAAAAAAACATATCCTCAAAAGCAAGCAAACAAAATAAAACAAGCAAACAAACAAACAAAAAACTATTTGCATTGGAGAAAACACTTTGTAGGTGTCTTTTAGTTGTTTATTACAGCATATGACCCACTGGAGCTTTCTGAAGATGCTGGAAAAGGGCTGGCTTCTGACACATTGTACACATCTGCAAAATAATTAAATGTATGTTACTGACAGAACTGTCTACGGTTATAATTTTTTAACCTAATAGCATATGAATAAGAGCTATATATATATATTAATAAGAATAATACATATTAAAATGTTTTTATTACTAATTATCGATGCTATACTTACTCCTCCATTGCAAGAAAAGCAGTCCAGATGTGGATGATGTTCCTGTACTTGTGTTCTGCAAGGATATATCAGTCAATATAAATCACAAAGAGTCAAAATAAAGTAGAATTAATATTTAAGCACTCATTAGGAGCTGAATGTTTGTAACGGAGCTAATAGAAGTGTGTGCTGTTTTAGAATGCCATTTACATTGGTACGGCTTGAAGTGAGTTTCTGTAAAAGCAGCTTTCCTGGTAGTGACTCACGAACCTGCAATAAAAAAAATCTCTAGTTAACTTATATTGTTTTAGATTTTTTTTTAAAGTCTCTTACATGTCTGCCTAATATACAGAACACTTGATTCTGATTTTTCAATCAAGCCACCCAGCGGTCAGATATTTTCTAGTATTCAAAAACAATTTTGAGTCTCGTAATTACTGGATCAAGTTCAAGTCATGTCAAAAATATCATATTTACAACTTGAACGCACTTGATCTTCACTTTCAGTGTAAATAGCTACTGAAATTTTAGCAGGGAAAATGTTTCTTTGGTCAGTCTAAGCCAGGGGTGGGCAGCTTAGGTCCTTTTGCTTTCGGAGTTTTGCTTCACCCCTATTAAAACAGACCTGAACATGCCTATAGAACTAATAAAGGTCTATAGACTTAATACATAGACCTAATTAAGGTTTACTAGAAGTTAATTTTTCTCAAGGTTGGAGCAAAACTCTGAAGGACATTTTATTATTTGCAAAAGCTTAAACTCCACTCAGTATTTCATTTCCCTGGTGGGAAGCCATGAATTAAGTAGATTTTTTTTTTTTAAATAACCATGAACTGCGAAAATGTACGGTTTAAGGAATATACATTAATACAGTATGTCTATAATGCCAGATATTTAAGTTAAATACAACATTAAATGTTAAATTGCATTGCTTAAGCTCTTTACAAAGCAACTGAAATAAACTCATACCTTGCTGTCCAAAAGCGTTCCAAACACCAAAATAAAGAATCCCTAATAAAGGAAGTGTTACAAACACATGAAAAATACCATGGACGTTTATAATAAATCAATGTACAGCATTAAAGTGTTAATGTTATAGATATGAAACTACAATTAAAAAAATAATCTTACTATAAAATTGACATTATACCTGCAGTGAATTGAGGAGTGCAAACACCACGTGAATGCCTAAGTCACGTGACACCATAGTTCCAATTCCAAATCCCCATGTAAGACCAAAGATAGGAGTCAAAAAGGCCACACATCTGGCCATGACCATCAGGACATGTTTCTCATCTGGTTGAGTTGCAGCACCAACTCCTCTCCTCAGCATCTTGTACAGAACCACAATCAAAACCAGAAGGTTTATGGCTACAATAGTGAGGGCTGGAATCATAAATGCCAGCAGGGCCTTTGATTCAGACCAGTTCAGCCAGCATGCGTTTCTTTTGGAAATATAATTTTGAGGTCCAGCTGTTGATGCAACAGTAATCACTGCTATGAGCAAAGGTGCACCATAACCAACTGTGAAGGCAATGGTCATCATTTTGGCCCTTGACATTTGAGACAAGACCATGACTGTACGATAGAAGAGCAACAGCGCTGACATTAACATCCAGAAGAAAAGAGCCAGGTAAAAAAAGTGCATGAAGAAAACCGCTGGACTGCAGCGACCCACTGAGGTTGGCTGCTCTTTGTCTGCGATTGCAGCTCCAATGATAAAACAGATGTTTGCGATCAGCAGGGACACGGCAATGTTGACTATGGAGACATGTCGCATGTAGGATGTGTCATTTCTTCTTACTGATTTCCATACGATAGTCTCAATAATCAGGCATATAATCAAGCTGGCCATCGAAATAGCTACACCAATGTAAGTTATATAGGCTAAGGCCATGTGTTCAATAGAAAACGGTGACATTAGGATTGAAAAAGAGGTTGTGTGGCTGCATTCACATGTAATCTTGCCAGTGTTGTTCCACTTTACTTCACATCCTGTGGAATCCCATTTATCAAGACTGAAGTTCCAAAAGACACACTGAGGATTTCCCAAAGACTGATCAGTAATGTCAAATTTATCTCCATTGATGCACACATCTGATTTCCTGCTGTCATTACTACCATGAGTAGGTAGGACCTTGTCAAGAGTTGTGAAGATTAGGATCGTTATAATAGTCGCCTGAGGAACCTGTGGTATGAAAATCTCTGTTGTTGAGTTTGGCAGTGCTGATGTAATATTGAATGACCTTTTAATTGCAGTTCTATTCAGCTGAATGTTTCATAAATGTCAAACTCATCTTTGAGATGGTCACTTATGTTCTCAATAGCACTCAGAAGTTTAATGCTGGTGTCTTCTGCTTCTGTGTTGTTGCCTTTGTTCAATTTGTTCCATGTGTCATTGACATTACCGGATACAATAATGTCCACTGTTTTTAGGAAATGCTGAAAATTGAATATACATTTTATGATGAAATTTGGCCCATAAAATGTGGAATATACTACACTCTACTATACAATAATGTACTATACTATACAACACTCTTAAAAATAAAGGTGATTCAAGCGATGCCATAGCAGA
Source organism: Gymnocypris eckloni scoliostomus (assembly GCA_027564155.1). NCBI lineage: Eukaryota > Metazoa > Chordata > Actinopteri > Cypriniformes > Cyprinidae > Gymnocypris > Gymnocypris eckloni. The sequence continues at coordinate 73,398,323 of CM050412.1, read as the reverse complement.
ACCATTTTTGTTTCCACAAAGAACCATTCATTAAAGAACCATATCTTGCTTACCTTTTTATAATCTGATTTTGTGAAACAGAAAGGCTCTTCAGATATTAAGGTACTTTATGGAACCATTGAGACAAAAATGTTATTCTATGGCATCATGAAGCACCTTTATTTTTAAGAGTGTATGCTACAATTGTCACGGTACACTTAGGGAGCCAGGAGACGAGGATTGGGATGAACATAAAACTTTACTTGAACACGGAAGTAGACAGACACAGATGACGTTTGCAGATAACAAAGACATTTGACATATACAATAACCGACAGGAAACATGGGGCAGAGCAGTCTATAAATAGGGAGACTTAACAAGACACACCTGGAACTAAATCAAGACACAGACGGGGACTAATAAACTAATGATGACAGGAAAAAGGAAGGACCAAATATGGGCACATAACACAACACAAGGCAGAGGGAGACAAAGTCTGACAACAATCAACAGATGTAATTAACGAAAATAAAGAAAATGGCTGTTGAGTAAAAGTACTGATATATTACAGTGAAAATAACACAAGTTAAAGTCACCAATTCCAATACAACTTGAGTAAAAGATAACAATTCAATTTAAAGTCTTAAAAATAATTTACAAACCTCCATTACTGGTTTATTGATAACAACTGATTTTGACAAGTTAGCAATTTTAGAGAGTCCACAATTGCTTTGACAGTAGCAGCAGACTGGGTTATATTAATATTATGCTGTTCTATGGCAATACTGAGGTTAGCCATAAACACTGGAATCTCCTCGACAAGCAAGGACTAAATTGCAAAGTACAAAAAAGTTAGAAGTTAGAAACATTAGAAATATTTAAAATGCACAGGTGATTGTTCAATATTTACATGATTAATAGATTACCTCAACTTCACTTGTAAATTTGTTGATTACTTCACACATTTGTCCTCTATTGATTTCCAATCACCTGATTCACATCTGTAAGTTATGGTGCCTTTCAAGCCTGTTCCACAAACTCCTGTCCTCGTGTCATTTGTTTTGCCAGCTCCAAGTTTTCCATTTTGACAGACATAATCCGAGGAAGCAGCTGATTAAAACAAAGAAATTAGATTCAATTCTACAGTTTCTCTCAAAATATCACATTTTGAAGAATTTGGGAACATAAAACAAATTCCTATCAATAAATCAAGTAAATATAATACTACGGTCTATAATACTATAATACTATTATATTATATAATATAACCACAATTCATATCCCTTGTCAAAATAGTTCATTCAAAACCAACATATTTTATTTAAATTCTTTTTACTGTTTACTAAAACTTCAAACAAATTAGATAGCTGAAATCATCCAATAAAACAGTACAAGATTTGGATAAAAGGGCTCGTTTAAAAGAATGATAAACTGAAGGCTCACCTGCTGTGATTGTCCTAACTGTAACACTGCTCTTGCTATATCCATAGTTTTGTAGTTGAGGCAGATCCCTGAGACGACATGTAAAGATTTTGTCTATACAATTTCGTTTTTGGGTGTATGTGACACTGTCATATCCTTATTGGGTAAAACAAAAGAAATGTATGAATACCATTAATTAGAGGGTAATATGTATATAAATATACTGTATATACACTTAACAAAATTATAAATCTGTATTAGTGAGCACTACTCCTTTGCCGAGATAATCCATCCACCTCACAGGTGTGGCATATCAAGATGCTGATTAGACAACATGGTTATTGATTATACTTCTGAAGGTACTTCAGAGACATTTTACTCATAAAAATGTCTAGGGGTGCCAATAATTGTGTCCAATGTGTATTAGAGAAAAACTTGTATTTCATAATTAACTTTCCCCCCATTTTAAATTATTATTATTCAATGAAAGGTTAGATTTTTTGAATAAAAGATCAAAAGGATAAAAAATGCAGATTAATTTTCATTGCCCTCTTTGATCATATTTACCAAAGGTTTTGATATTTCTGCCCATGACTGTATATATATATACACAAACCCGATTCCAAAAAAGTTGGGACACTGTACAAATTGTGAATAAAAACAGAATGCAATGATGTGGAAGTTTTAAATTTGAATATTTTATTCAGAATACAACATAGATGACATATCAAATGTTTAAACTGAGAAAATGTATCATTTTAAGGGAAAAATAAGTTGATTTTAAATTTCATGGCATCAACACATCTCAAAAAAGTTGGGACAAGGCCATGTTTACCACTGTGTGGCATCCCCTCTTCTTTTTATAACAGTCTGCAAACGTCTGGGGACTGAGGAGACAAGTTGCTCAAGTTTAGGAATAGGAATGTTGTCCCATTCTTGTCTAATACAGGCTAGTTGCTCAACTGTCTTAGGTCTTCTTTGTCACATCTTCCTCTTTATGATGCGCCAAATGTTTTCTATGGGTGAAAGATCTGGACTGCAGGCTGGCCATTTCAGTACCCAGATCCTTCTTCTACGCAGCCATGATGTTATAATTGATGCAGTATGTGGTCTGGCATTGTCATGTTGGAAAATGCAAGGTCTTCCCTGAAAGAGACGACGTCTGTATGGGAGCATATGTTGTTCTAGAACTTGGATATACCTTTCAGCATTGATGGTGCCTTTCCAGATGTGTAAGCTGCCCATGCCACATGCACTCATGCAACCCCATACCATCAGAGATGCAGGCTTCTGAACTGAGCGCTGATAACAACTTGGGTTGTCCTTGTCCTCTTTAGTCCGGATGACATGGCGTCCCAGTTTTCCAAAAAGAACTTCAAATTTTGATTCGTCTGACCACAGAACAGTTTTCCACTTTGCCACAGTCCATTTTAAATGAGCCTTGGCCCAGAGAAAACTCCTGCACTTCTGGATCATGTTTAGATATGGCTTCTTTTTTGACCTATAGAGTTTTAGCCGGCAACGGCGAATGGCACGATGGATTGTGTTCACCGACAATGTTTTCTGGAAGTATTCCTGAGCCCATGTTGTGATTTCCATTACAGTAGCATTCCTGTATGTGATGCAGTGCCGTCTAAGGGCCCGAAGATCACGGGCATCCGGTATGGTTCTCCGGCCTTGACCCTTACGCACAGAGATTGTTCCAGATTCTCTGAATCTTTGGATGATATTATGCACTGTAGATGATGATAACTTCAAACTCTTTGCAATTTTCTCTGAGAAACTCCTTTCTGATATTGCTCCACTATTTTTCGCAGCATTGGGGAATTGGTGATCCTCTTCCCATCTTGACTTCTGAGAGACACTGCCACTCTGAGAGGCTCTTTTATACCCAATCATGTTGCCAATTGACCTAATAAGTTGCAAATTGGTCCTCCAGCTGTTCCTTATATGTACATTTAACTTTTCCGGCCTCTTATTGCTACCTGTCCCAACTTTTTCGGAATGTGTAGCTCTCATGAAATCAAAATGAGCCAATATTTGGCATGACATTTCAAAATGTCTCACTTTCAACATTTGATATGTTATCTATATTCTATTGTGAATAAAATATAAGTTTATGAGATTTTTTAATTATTACATTCCTTTTTTATTCACAATTTGTACAGTGTCCCAACTTTTTTGGAATCGGGTTTGTATATATATATATATATATGTATTTATTTATTTAAGCTTTAAATGACGAAAGTAATTGTTTCATAAAAAAAAACTGTATAGCAACATTCTTTGTCGAACCTTGCACTTCTTCACCCAGGACCCACTCAACATTGTGGCCAACATTAACAGAACATTTCAGCTGGAAACTTCTGCCATCACAGATAATATAGTGATCCTTTTCACCCACAATGATATTGGGGCTTTTTTTAATAGCAATGTTTTGCCACTCAATGTATGGTATATTGCCTTGTATGATGCATGAGTAACGGCCTGCATATAGAGGGGAAACAAAATAAATAAAAATACATATTTTGTCATTTTATAATACAAACACACTACTTTTAATTTAATGAAAATGTATATTTCAATTCATACTTACTATTTATGTATATATTTATTTGCTCTCAAAATAATACTTTTATAATACTACAAAATAAATGATCATTACATTTACATACTGTCAGCATAGCTTAATTTTTATTGGTTGATTGGTCCATCATCTGCCATATATGGTGTACACACTAAAAAAAATATGGTTTCTCACTCGTAATAACGACTTTGTGGTGGGGTTCATGTGCGTTCAACTTGTAAATACGATGTATCTGACATGACTTGAACACAGAATGAAGACTGAACTGACTAAAATAAGACTGAACCAGGAGATGCTTGTGCGTGAGCGAATAGGTCTGCTATTTCTGATGCATGCAATGACTATCCATTGATCCATTATTGGATTTTTTATATTTATGTAGCCTACACAATAATAATCTTTTACATTGTAATCCTTTAATTTGTAATATTTGGCATGTATGTGTGTAATAAGCAGAGTGTATGCGCATTGTGGACCCGCCTAAAGCCAAATTGATACTTCTGCATCGAACCTTTGCAGTGGTGTAGTCTAGTTTTTTTGTAGTGAGTATACTGTGATTTTTTTTTTTTTCTTTCCCAGTCTCATACTCATCCGTATCAGAGCAGCCTCTCATAAGCACCACCACACTCACTAAACAGGGCTCTACTCTTACTTTTATTTGTAGGAGCTCTTGTGCTTCTAATTTAAAAAAAAATAGGGGTACAGTAAAAAAATCTCATCAATAACAAAAATTTGCCTTCCCATTACGAAGTAATATTGGACTTACCTGATTTACAGGGGCATTTTTTTTCTAACTTTATTTGAAGTGTTACCTTTCATGTCAAATTCAAATGTGTATATTTATAAGATTTTTTCTTCTTAAAAAATGTCTAATTAAAACAATGCAATAAGAAGAATAGGTTACCGATCAAATAAAATCATAGCAAACTTAATTTGCACTACAGAAGTGGCACAGAAGAACACAAAAGTAGCTTGTAGGTATTTAGAGAGATTTAATGAGGCTCAGAGGTGGCATGAGTGCAATTAACTTCATAAATTCAAGTTGAAATTAATGTTTTAAATATACAATTTTGAATAGAGAAATATTCAATGGTTTAAATAACAGAAATGATACTTTAAAAATGAAACTAAGACTGCCATTAGGTGGCGGCAAGTTACTGATTGTATCACTGAATCATTAATTAAATTGATTCGTTCGAACGGCTGATTCATTCGGGAACAAAGCAAGTTCCTGCGTCCCAATGTGCATACAATCCACCCTATCTGCCCCAAATAGTATTGACAATTACTAATATCACATTTAGGATGGATAGTATGCGCACTGGGACTCAGGCAGTGACTGTTTTTATGAATGAGTAATTGAATTGACTCACTAGATTCGTTTAACGCAGATTCATTCATAAAAGATACAATGCTGTGTTTGAATGGAGATGTGCAGCGGCTCAATTGTGAGTTTATTTGAAACTATTTTAGTTGACGAATTAGAGCGAACTCATGCAATACTGTTATAGTCAGACAATTTAAATCAGTAAATATTAACTTTTTGTTTATTGAAATCACTCATTGTTCTTATATGCCAACAATCCCCTGCTGTTACAGTTAAGTTAATGACAATATATACTCTACCACGTACCAAGTAATGTTACGATAGCATCGGCGTCGTTTTCTGTACCGCGTAGGATAGTATCAGCCTTCTGGCTCATTTTCTGTCTTTTCTATAAAGTTAACGTCCCTGTCATCTGTTTGCAGTGTGTCACCAGAAGCAGCAGCAATTTCGTTTCATATCTCCTTTATTAGTTAATTTCAAGCTTAGCAACAGTCGTCAAGAGAAATACAGTGTGATTGTCTGAAAGAGGCGGTGCATCGCATAACACAGACTGGGTGAATTTATGAACTTGTGAAAGGTCTGTCACAAAACGATGTTGTTACGTATCCGTATGCTTTTTAAGTGGGTATATGCAAGCCTTGACCTTCCCTAGTGGGTGTACGGTATGCTTGCCTATCACGTAGACTACACCACTGAACCTATACCGTTGCTCTGTGTAGTGCAGGCGTTACCTATGCCATAGCCTGGCGTGCACCTCTCCAAAATTCTCAGTGCGTTCCAAACAGGATATATTGCCCTCCAAAGGGCACTTCGGAGTAAAAGCAATCATGGCCGCCATATTGAAGGGTCGTTCCAAACCGAAGTACTAAAAACTAGCCACTTCAAAGGGCCCTTCAGAATGAAGGCTTTGTATACAACTGATGGACACTTCCTTTGCATGATTATGACGCCTCCGTGTGGACAAGGGATAATGATGCAGAAGGGCACTTCAGGAAACCGTAGTTTGGTCCCATACATACTTCAATCCTTCAAAGCTCTCTCTCCGGAGAGTAAACCCTTTAAAGGGATTAGGGCAGCGGTTCTCAATTCCAGTCCAGACACAGAGGTATAAATCAGCCTTGAAGGTGCATATTACAAACGCCCTCTTTAAATAACAATAAATAAATTAAATACTGTGCCATTGACTTTACACCGGGTTTTAGTTGATTTAATGGCGTAATCTATTTCAGTTGCCTCAAAATAGCAACATGACAACAACGCACCTCAACACACTTAGTTTTCAGACCAGCAGGCCCAAAAGTGCACAAATGGGTGCAAATGCATTTGTTATTTAAACAACATGGCGCAGAACGTGAAAATTATAACAGCGTTGGGCTGAAACTAGCAAGAAACACTTGCGTCACGCCTAGCGCCACATTGCCCCGGGTGTATGATAGGGCCCTGTAACTCTAAATTCAACTGTGTTTTTCAGATGCTGTCATCTCCAACAGCCTCATCATCTCAAGAGAAAAAGTGCAACTCACACACAGTATGTTTCCATCACCCTGTTTTTATGCAAATTTTTGAGGTATTGCATCAAAAATAAGTGATGGAAACACCCAATAAAAAACAGTTTTTACGCTTGCTTGAGGTGGTTTTTGACTAGTGAGAAAAAAGGTTAATGTGTATAAGGGGAAATGTTGTGGTTAATGTCAGGAAATGTCAGGCATCTTAAATGCCTGAGTAAGTCTGTCATCAAAGTATTATTATAATTGCCTCCCAAGACTATTTTAAATGACTGTGTTTTTTAATTATGGATTTAAAGGCATCATAGAGGACTGTGAAGATACTTCACTGGAAATAGGTCTTCAAAAGTATCTAAATGGCACAACATGTTGTTGTTGTTTAGTCTAAAAGCATAATAGAGGTGACAATATATGACAAGACCAGTAATTGTTACAAACCAGAGAACTCTAATTTGATAGTGTTTAGAACCATTTTTCTTAAGACTGCAGTATTTTCATATGTTATAGTACATCAGTACAAATTCACAAAAACAAACAAAACAATTAAATATAATAGACAATACAAAAATAAATATCATGTCACTCACCACTGTCACTTTTACTAGTTTTTTTGTCGTCTAGTGCAGTATCATTGTTATCCACTTTCCATTTTATTTGTCCCTTTGCAAAGTTTGGCTGTATACAGTTCAGGTCGAAATTTTGCAGAGGATATAACTGATCTGTTGTGAAGACTGTTTGATCTATAAAGAAAAAACATAAAGCTCAAATCACCCAAAAACAAACAAAACCCAAACAATAAAATAATAAATATTATGGAACTAAGAAATGTGAAGGGTTTTATATTAGGCACTGATTACGCTTACCACTTTGAGCAAAAGCATCTTCAACTACATCTAAGTCTTGACTCCTAAGAGAGTCAGAAACCTATTTGTTTGCTGCTCCAAAATCAAGGCTGTTGGATGTTGGACACAAACCACATCAATGTGAAGGCTCTGAATTAACATTATATTTGTTTTGAAAAAAAGTATGAATAAATGGAAACATTTTGCAAAAAAGTTGAATTTTAAATCATACCTGAATCCAGTGACTTTTGCGGAGCCAACAATGTAGCCAGTTAGCTTAGTAGAATAACTTATGTTAATCTGTAAAAAGCAAAAGCAAAAGATATGTTTGAAAAAGGTATAGAATATAAATTGACTGTATTTATAGTATTCAAACAACATAATCAAAAATCTACAAATAACACAAATAATATATTTCTTTAAAATATGAAACCAAGTATTTTTAGTTTGATGTGATAAGGGTTTTAAGGTCTTCAGCATTTGGCAATTTTCTGCTATTCTTCTCCTCACCTCTTCACCTAATTTCGCTGGGACTTGTTACTAGTGACAATAAAGGGCTACTACTACTACTACTACTACTACCTGTCAATCTCTGTCAGGTTGGAAGGGAGCAGACGCACATTTTCATGTTTCTCCAGAAATATTTGACTGAGTTCAAGATCAGGCTCTTGCTGGGCCCCCCAAAGACATTCACAGAGTTGTCTATAAGCCACTCTTGCTGTGTGTTTAGGTCCATTGTGCTTTTGGAAGGTAAACCTTCTGCCCGTCTGAAGTTCTGAATGCTCTGGACTGGGTTTTCATTAAGGCTATCTCTATATTTTGGTGCATTGAACTTTTCTTCTACTCTGACTAGTCCCTTCCGCTGAAAAACACACCCACAGCATAAGGCTGCAAACATTACACTTTACTTTTGGGATTTTACTCTGCATGTGATGAGCAGTGCATGCTTTCCTTCAAACATGATGCTTGGAATTGAGGTTCATCAGAGCAGATTATATTATTTATCTCAGTCTGAGGGTCCTTTAGGTCCTTTTTTTGTAAATTCTAAGTGTGTTTTCCTGTGTCTACACTGAAGAGAGGATTGAGTCTTGGCACACTGCCATAAAGCCAAGATTGATGGAGTTATACAGGTTACCTTCACTCAAAGTATAGTAACACCTACAAGCAATATAAGTGCTCCTGGGCTAAATTCCAACTGTTCCAGATAAGGGTATTAGTATGTATGCAATGGAATCATTTAAGTTTGTTATTTTTAATACATTTGCAAAGATGTAAACAAATTGATCTATATTAGTTTCCCTAAACAATCAAATCAATAAATTAATACATTTCATGAAACTATTTATTTTTAGAAGCCAAAAATCTAAAATAAACTAACTGTTACCAACTGTAAACACCACTAACATTAACACAATAACTGAGCAATAGTTCTCTATAATAATACTAATCTTCACCATCATCACATGATTAATCTCAGATTTGTATTTTGTTTTGTTTCTTTACTGGGCATACCTATTGTTTCCATTGTTTTTGTTGCTGATGGTTGTATTGATGTTGTTGGAGTTGATGGCGTAAATGTTGAAAGCTTAGATGTCAATTGTGTTGATTTTGATGGTGTTGATGGCATAGATGTTGATGGCTTAGATGTCAATTGTGTTGAGTTTGAGTTTGCCCCGTGGCCTAATGGATAGGATATATGTTGATTGTGTTATGTTTGATGGTGTTGCTGTTGATGATAGTGATTCTGTTGATGATGTTTGCATTGATGTTGATTGTGTTGCTGTTGATGGTGATTCTGTTAATGGGGATTGTGTAAATGTTGATTTAGTTACTGTTGATGGCGTTTCTGTTGATGGTGTTACCATTGATGGTGATGGCGGTACTGTTGATGATGATAGTGATTTTGTTGATGGTGTAGGCATTGATTGTGTTGCTGTTGATGGTGTAGTAATTGATTGTATTGATAATATCGATGATATTGGTGTTGATAGTGAGTTTGATAGTGTTGTTGGCGTAAATGATGATTGTGTTGAGTTTGATTGTCATGATCTGGGTTTGCTTCTTTTTCTCTCTCTCACACTCTGTTGTTCACACACACACACTCACACACACACACACACATGCATACAGACACATACACCTCTCTCTCACTTCCCCACCTGTTTGTCATTTCAATCAGCGTTCGCGCTGCTTTGCAGTGACACCTGTTCTCACTCATCTAATCATTCCCTCTATTTACAGCGGCTGTGCTTGCGGTTCTCTGTCGGATTATTGTATGTCGTGCATTGAATGTGTTCGCTTGTTTATCATAGAATTAAGATCTCGTACCTTGTCTTGTCTCGCCTGGAGATGCTGAGAGTTTCTGTTTTTTTCTCGGTGTCCTGCTGCCGCTTCCAGTTAGTCCGGTTCCACGAAGTCTCCCTAGACTGAAGTCCCTTGGATCATCGTCTTCAAGTTTTGTTTTGTGATTTCTCAGTTCTGTGTCTACGCACGACAGACTGCCTTGTTATTGCTCCTTCATTAAAGACTGTATTTACTATGCTTTTGCGTTTGGATCCTTACATTCTCATTGTGACATTGATGGTGTTGTTGGTGTATATGTTGATTGTGTTGAGTTTGAGGGTGTTGTTGGTGTATATGTTGATTGTGTTATGTTTGATGGTGTTGATGGCATATATGTTGATTGTGTTGCTGTTGATGATAGTGATTCTGTTGATGGTGTTTGCATTGATGTTGATTGTGTTGCTGTTGATGGTGATTCTGTTAATGGGGATTGTGTAAATGTTGATTTAGTTACTGTTGATGGCGTTTCTGTTGATGGTGTTACCATTGATGGTGATGGCGGTACTGTTGATGATGATAGTGATTGTGTTGATGGTGTAGGCATTGATTGTGTTGCTGTTGATGGTGTAGTAATTGATTGTATTGATAATGTCGATGATATTGGTGTTGTTGGTGTTGATAGTGAGTTTGATGGTGTTGTTGGCGTATATGTTGATTGTGTTATGTTTGATGGTGTTGATGGCATATATGTTGATTGTGTTGCTGTTGATGATAGTGATTCTGTTGATGGTGTTTGCATTGATGTTGATTGTGTTGCTGTTGATGGTGATTCTGTTAATGGGGATTGTGTAAATGTTGATTTAGTTACTGTTGATGGCGTTTCTGTTGATGGTGTTACCATTGATGGGGATGGCGGTACTGTTGATGATGATAGTGATTGTGTTGATGGTGTAGGCATTGATTGTGTTGCAGTTGATGGTGTAGTAATTGATTGTATTGATAATGTTGATGATATTGGTGTTGTTGGTGTTGATAGTGATTCTGTTGATGCTGATTGTGTTGGAGATTCTGTTAATGGTGCTGGTGGTGGTGGTACTGTTGGAAAAATTGACATGACTGGGTTTAAAATGGAGCATGTCTTTTTGGGCCTGTAAACACTTTAAATCCTGTAAAATCTTTATATAGAGACTGACAAATCAGCATTAGTAACACTTAAAGTCTTACAATTCTCCTTTTAAACTCTACAAAATACAATAATACACAAAAATCTGAAAATAGAATGTACCATTGTCATTGAGGCTGATTTTAAATCGTGATTAGAATAATTATATCCCTATTCAAAATATAGAGGGCAGAGAGTTCCACATTTGAGTGAAACACTTGCTTAATATACTCTAAATATTTTCATTTCCAACCACCTTGAAATGTTTTTTTAGTACCGATGACAACGTTCCCCAAAAAATCCTGCTCACGCAGATCTGTGAAATGACTAAAAATGCTGCCTTTTAAATAAACACACTTGCGTAACCCATGTTCTCTTAGTAGGGAACGAGACGCTGCATAGCTATGAAGCAATGTGAACGCCCTCTGGGTGTGCCGATTGTCTGAAGCCTGTATAGAATATGGGGAGACATACAAAATGTGCAGTGTTGGGGGTACTTCATAAAAGGGTTTGAGAACCACTGCTCTAGGAAGACTACTCTAAAAGAGGCTTGAGGAAGCCACACTCCTGATGGAGTGTGCCTAAACACTGAGAGGTGTAGAAGGGCCGCCCTCCTGGTAAGCCAGCGAAATAGCTGGCAAGCCCACTGTGGCCAGCACCAAAGCATACTAAAAGCTGAGGAGATTTTCTCCAATGGCACTTCACAAAGCGCTTCAAAGCTCAGACAGGGCAGAGCATGTGCAGTCTCTCATTCTCACCTGAGGCAAAAGGAGGAGGATAGAAAGAGTGAAGGGTGACCACCTGAGAGTGAAATGATATGGGCAAGACCTTGTTTTGGAACATAACCTGGCCTGTATTGTAAAGTTACTTTAACAAGACCAAAGGCAAAGTCCAATCACATCTCATTGACAGAAAGAGCATGTAAATCCCCAAATTGGCTTCAATTGAGCCCTCCAGGATGAACAATAAGTCCCCAAAAGGAGCTCTAAGAGGCGTTCTGGCCTCAGCCGCCTAACCCCATGCATAACCACGGAGACCAAGCAATGTTTCCCCAAGGGGACTTCATCTACTCTCTCTGAGCCGAAATGGCTTCAACATCAACTCTCAGGGTAGTAGCAACCGCTCACACCACAAGCTTTTATTGCAGGAACTCCAGCACTGGACCCATAGGGTAGCTGACTGGGTCCACCACATGGGCTAAACACCGTGACTCAAAAACTTTCCACTTGGAGGAAATCCGGGTAGGAGCCAGTCAGGCCTGCATCTGTATGGAATCCATGTGAACCCCCAAGAAAACAGTCCATTGTGAGAAGGTGAGAGCATTCTTTTTGCCATTCATTGTGAGGCCAAGAAGTGCTCACAGAAATATGAAGGCCTTGCTTGAAGTAGGCCAAGCATGCGTTGAGGCTGGAAATCCGGGAAGGAGCCAGACGGGCCTGCATCTGAATCCAAGTGAACCCTCAAGAAACAGTCAGATATAAGGGGGTCAGACCATCCCTTTTAGCGTTCTTTCTTAGGCCAAGAAACAGAATGTGGTGAAGGAGAACATCACTGTGGTAACTCACAAATTCCCTGGAGTGGGCTAAAATGAGCCAAAAGTCCAGTTAATTGAGATGCCCTTGAAATATACGGATGCCCTGGAGCCTCAACGAAGCCAGAGCAGCAGCCATGCACTAGTGAGTATCCTTGGTGCCAAGGCCAGTCCAAAGGGAAGAATCTTGTACTGGTAGGCCTTTCCTCCAAAGGCGAACCTGATGTACTTACTGTGTCGCAGAGCGACCTGTGTGGGGTGCTGAGATGGAGGCACCCATCATCCTCTAACACGTAGGAGAGCCTCTGGTGTCCTGATGCGGTATTAGAAAGTCCACAGGGCCTGGTCTATTACTGGTACAGGGCCTGCTGGCTCTAGAAGAGAACTGAATGTGTGTCCTATATCACGTGAGCTGCAGGTGACAAAGAATAGGGGGAGGAGCCCTGGTGTGTCTCCCACCCCCACCCCCCATGTCAAAAGCGAGTGAGACCGAACGATTACTGCACACCAAAAACACTAGCGGCAGATGTGACAGAACTGAATGAGAAGAGCATGTTTTAAGCAAGCAGAATTGTATGAACGGTCTGTCCCCGCTCCCCAAAATTTGTGAAGAATAACAAAGAAAAATCTATTTGAACAACAACCAGTGTTTATTATAAGAAATACACTAAAATAATATAGTAAGACACCAATTGCAATATAAAAGCAGCAAAATGGGTGGTTTGTAATTTGGAAACACCTTTACATTTTTTTGGTAAATAAGGTGGGTGGAAAATGGCTGCTTCCAGGATCTGGAAAACTCATGATGCAGATCGCTGAAGAAGAGCAGCTTTCTCCACACAGGCCTTGAATTTAGGCCACTTAGAAATCACTCGTCGAGTTTAGCAAACTGGGATTTACGGGGCCAATTAATAGAGAGCTTCCCTGTGGCACGCGTTCCAGCACGTCTTCAAACTGAGTAGGTAGTGGTAGGCCGCGCTTCCTGGCCGCGCTTCCCGGCTGCTAGGTGGGAAAGCATTGGCTGAAGCAGGCCCAAAATCCTCTGAGTTGGACGCTGTGGTGTACAAAAGATTTTTCTAGTTCGAAAGAAATTGTTACACACACCTCCTGGCTAGTGCATAACAAACATAAGAAGTCAACCCGCGAATCTGCACACGCGTGCTCGGGCTACAGAGATAGAGAAAGGGCGTGGCCCGTCTGCTCACTCTCCATTGTCTTGAGCTCCACATCCGAACCCCAGGCCGCAGATTCACGGAGGGCCTAGACCGCTTCTGGAGCAAGACGGGGGAAAGACAGATGACTCCCTCTAAAAAAAATTTGAGTTTAGTGTTTGAGACGAAGATGAATAGAATTTACATTTAGAAGCACCGTAAGCTGCATCGCACCTGTGTAAAAACAAACAAACATGAAGTTAACATGCTTGCTGTGTGGGTCGTCACTCGCAATGAAGCGACAACATGACGGCTGGCAGTGATGAAAATCCATGCACTTCACAGCAAGGAGAACAGTGTTCCACTATCGCAGTCACAAAATTTCAAATGCAGAAAGCTCAACGAAAAACAGTCTGAATATCGGGCCAGAAAAAACACAACAGAAGGGCTAGTATGGCCACTTTGTGAGGGCAGAAAAATCTGAGGAGCAGATGGCACGTTCGCCAGTATAAAGATGGCGGCGTAAGAGCGTGGGGCGGAGCCCGTACTATCAGCCAATGATGGGTGTGATTTCTATACGGGCTTTAGACAATCAGCATAGAAAAAACAAAACAGCCATCATAAATTACTTACACTCATGTCATTCCAAACCTGCATGACTTTCTGTGGATCATAAGACATATTTTTGTTTTTGTTTATTTATTTAATTATTTCAGTCCATCCGTGCAATGGAAGTCTGTGATAACAAAGATGGTTTGGTTAACAAAATTCTTCAAAATATCTTCCTTTATGTTCCACAGAAGACATAAAGTCATACAGGTTTGGAATGACTTGAGGGTGAGTAAATAATGACTGATATTTAATTGTTGGTTAAAATTTTAAGTTAGATGATTTTACGTACCTGTTGCTGGTTGCGCACATGCTGTTATCACCTGGAAAAAATATGAGCGTAGATTATAAACAATTTGTATACAGTTCAAAAGTCTGACCTACAGGTCTTTTATGTGATTACAAAAAGAAAATGTGTAAAAATATTTTACTTGTTATCTCGTTGACTCTTTGACAGAACCGTCTGTCACTTGGAATATCATTGATGCAGCTGCATGTGATGTTCTTGATGCCGTCACGGCTCCCATATTCTTTGCATTTATCACACGGCAAGAAATACTGGTCCTCACAGACACACTTGTATCCATTGTCATTGAAATTGCACACTAAGGAAGGATACAGTGCAAATATAAGCTAATATTTAACAGATTAACACTACTGTATTTTTGTTCAGAAGGTCATGTGATATTTTTCACCTGTCATTGTCAGACTGTGTCTCTCGTGTCTTGTGTTTCCCCTCCTCTCGTGCCCATATTTGGTTAGTTCCTGTTCCTGTCCTCATTTGTGATTATCAGTTCCCAGCCCTGTGTCTTTAGTTAATTAGTCCCCAGCCCTGTGTTATTAATTATCTAGTTTAGTCTCCCCTTTAAGAGCCCTGTGTTTCCCTGCCTCTGTGTTCAGTCTTAACGTCATTGAGTATGTGTACTTGTCTCCAGCGATCTCTGTTATGTTAAATAAAGTGTTCAAGAGAAGTTCCTCGCCTCCTCGTTCCTGGCTCCCCTGTGCACCGTGACAGTCATTAGGCTGTTAAATATAATATAGATTTTTTTTTACTGTAAATATGCAAATTCATAGTTTTTACATAAAAAAATATAATAATAAAATGACCTGTTAAATAAAAAAAAATACTGTATATGTTAGGTTAACCAATTAAATGTTTTTTATCTGTAGTATTTTAACAATATTTTTATTTTAACAGTTCAAATACTTTTACATATTTTTGAGTGCATTTGCTGTTGGCTTGCTTGGTCATCATTTTTACCGCTCTCCAGCACATCCATCTCTCCATCACTGGGAATACCACTGATACATCCACATGAGCCAAAACTGATGTCGCCACAGGCCTCATATGTCTGGTAGTTGTTGTATGACCACGCATAAACATCTTCACATATGCACTGGTAGTCAGACACATTTCGTTGGCACACTGACATAAATATAACACAACTGGTTAGCAATAGAATGTTTACACAACATTGATGAAGATGAAAATTAAGCAGAAAGAATGACGGTTGAAAACTGTTTTTTTAAATACCAGTTTAACAGGCTCACCTGTTGTAATGTTTGCAGAAGTAATTTCAGTGCTGTTGTCCATTTGAAAAGGAAACATGTTGAAGGCCAATGCTGTTTTGATCTGTTCAATCACCACAGTTTGGGATACATTCATTTCCACAACCGCAAAGTATTCCAATAGGTCTATACATAAAGGAAATTGAATGTGACTTTAATAATTATGCAGGCCGATAGTAAAGTACAAGGCAAAACCCTTGACAGACAAAATCCCTCCTCTAAAAATGTCAAAGTATGTTAAGTTAATGTATATTTTTCTAATTATATAAATAACACTTTTCTTAAAATTGCATGTATAGAGGATAAACTGTGACATACCTGTGCTTCTTAGTCTTCTATGATGCAGTTGCCCATCTATGTAGCTAAACTGAATTTAACACACAAATACACATTTATTTTATTTTATATATGAAATGTTATCAAATTAGTTAACTATGGGACCACAGCTTCATACTATTTTTTTTTTTTTTATTGCTATAATCATAATGTTAAATATTTTACATTTGCTTTTAATGGGTAAAAAACATTTAATTCATAATGTACATTCTGAAATGTACAGTTCTGAAAATGATAAATTGCATTAATTCCTGTATTTGTTCCTACTGTTGTTCCCCTACCTCTAACTCAATAGTTGATTCTGGGACAAAAGAATGCACATTCGCATATGCATTCCGCATTCCACATTCACGGGTCAGCAGGACAGTCATGAAGATTAATATGAAGTACTTAAATATTTGTCCTGTATCTTAGGAATTGAGAAATTAAGCATCAGGAAAAAATATTAGCAGTAGGAAAACAAAACATTCATTAACATGTAGTCCAGAAATTAAAGGTTGCAGAAAAGAAAATACACATGTGTACAGTGCTGCACAGCTTCTTCTACAATGCAAATATCTAAACTTGTATCTACAGCCAACAACCGGGAAAATGTTTTTGCATGTGACTAATGGAGCCAAAAATTTGAAATGGCTGTTTTTGTCCATTGCATGAAATGCTTCAATGTGGACATCTCCACGTTTGCGTATTCTTGGCAGTCTACTTTAGGTAAAAACATGCTCGAGTACTAACGTAACCTTGGTTCCCTGAGATATAGCCAGAATGGACAGGGCATCTAGATATAATGCGGGCATTCGCCAAGGCTCCTCAGGTTACTTCTCCTTTAGCAACGACTGAGTTGTGCAGCCGCATAGCACGTCAAAGTACGCAGTACTCATTCCATATCACAGGGAACCGAGGAATACCGAAGAGGACAAACGCCCATACTGGTTGTCATGTGACAAAGTGAGCTCGTTAAGCAGAAAGGACCCGTGCCTGTAAGGCAGGTACTTCCAGATTATAAAACCTGGTAAATGTGGACGGCGAGGCCCAGCCGGCCACTGCACATATCTCTGCAATGGACACACCGCAAGACCACACCCAGAACGGGATGATGCCTTAAGTCGAGTGGGCTCTTACTCCCATGGGGCATAGTTGGCCCAAAGAAGAATATGCTAGCTTAATAGTGTCAATTATCCATCTGAACAGTTTTTGCTTTGTGACCGGAGAACCCTTGGTGTGGCCGTCAAAGCATACAAAGAGCTGTTCCGACTGCCTAAAGGGGGCGAAACGCTCTATATAAATTCTCAACGCCCTGACAGGGCAAAGTATATTCAAACCCTGGTCTTTCTCCAAAGGAGCTGCTGCTGCAGGCGCTGTGGGCTGCTGAGAAGTGGCGAGTCGGCCGAGCGGAGATAAGTCTGGATCCGCTGCGATGGCTCTTTCAACGGCGAAGGCTTCGAGTCTCGAAGAGTGAATATCTTGTAGTCATCGCTGAAGGAAAATAAATCTGAGGAGCCTTGGCGAATTCCCGCATTATATATAGTATGGAAAAGGAACTATAATTAACTTTAAAATAACCCTAATTAATACCATGTATCTACCTAGTGCCTAGCTGTTAGAAATGATATAAAAGTAGTATGTTGGCATAACATTCTTCTTAAATGTTATCTTCGTCAACACATTCTATTCCATGTGACATCCGTATATTGTGTGTTTATATTTACACAGATTTAGTTTTAGTCCTTTCTACCATGTTTGCTATGTGGTAGATTTTGTTATTTTCACTTGTTTGCACATTTTAATGATCATAACTTGAATTAATATGTTAGTATATTTAAGTTATTTGAAGAACAATACATAAACATCTGCACTAACCTTCATTATTGATTAGAGCTGGATGGAATAAATAAATATAGTACAATAAACAGTAGTTTTTAGGAGTACTGATATTTTTTGTTTACTATCACTACTATTTCGACAAACTCACTAGTAATCATCTAGTAATACCCCCCCTCCCCCCCCGCCAAAAAAACAAAAATCTGTCATGGCTTACTCATCCTCAAACTGTTCCAAACCTGTATGAGTTTCTTTCCTCTGCTGGACACAAAATACGATTTCAGTTGATGGTCCCCTTTGACTTCCATAGTACCTCATTTCTATATTATGTAAGTCAGACCATCAACTGTTTAGTTACCCACAATTCATTTATTAATTTAATAAATGAAAATTATTTTCATTAATATTATTATTGAATGACACATTTCAAAGTCAAGGTAAGAACGTGTTTCTATGAACATACTTCAAAAATAAAGTTTACAGAAGTTACACATTTAAAAGAATAAACACTCTTACCTTGCCTCTGGAAACAACCACACAGAGATGTTGAGCTTTATGGTCTGAGTGTCAGTCCTCTGTCGTGTGTCATGTGTCCCTACCTCATGTTTCCCTATTTGGTTTGTTTCCTGTCCTTGTTTAATGTCATTATTAGTTAATTCATGTCCAGCCGTGTTTGTCTAATTATCTATGATTTACCTGTGTATATTAGTTCATGCCTGTTCAGTTTGATGTTGGCTGGTCTACTTGTTATTCCCGGTGTATCCTGTTTGTGAGTACTGCCTTGTCCTGTCATGTCCTGCCTTGATGTGTTATTAAATATTATAATTTGAGTTTATATCCTCGTCTCGTGTTCCTGTTCCTCCCTCGTGTGCACCGTGACAGAAGACCAGACCATAACCGTAAGCGCCCATTCACCCCGTTTTGTTTTCGTTTTTTGAAAAGTTTTTATTTTGTTCCTGTCTGTCTGTCCCGCGACAAGGAAGTCGCCGCTCGTCATTCCCGCCATAGCCCACTGCAAGTCGGCGTGGGAGTTCGGCGGGATCGCCGCGAGTCCTCTGGCCGCGAGCCTTCAAGCCCGCCGGCAGCTTGCCTAGTTCCCGGGTTGCCGCTCCCCCAGGCGCGCCGTTCGCGGGAGATCACGCCACCGCATCGCCTCTGACTCAATGCCCGCCGGCCCGCCTCTGACTCAATGCCCGCCGGCCCCCGCTGTCCTAAAGCCCGCCGGATTGCCGCTGACTCAAGCCCGCCGGATTGCCGCTGACTCAAGCACTGGATCGGCGTTGATTCATGCCCGCTGGCCGCCGCTATCCCTAGCCCCGTGGATCAAGTCCACATGTCACGGCCAGGAGTGCCGTGTGTCTGTCTTGTTGTGCCCACAGGAACATTTTAAACTATCTTGTCTTGTCTTGTCCATGGAGACTCGTCTGGGGCAGGCGGCTCTCGTGTTGTGGCCATGGAGGCCATTCTAGCCGCCTGCCCCTTGTTGCTGAAGTGAGGCGGTCGCTGAGGGACCCTGTGAGGGCCCCTGACTCCTGGTCATGCCCAGAGGAAGCCTCAGCCTCCGAGCTAGCCCAGGTGGGCTTCTGGTTCCTGTGGGATGTCTTGTCTGTCGGGCCCTGGAGGGCTTTCCTGTCATCGTGTCCTGTCCTGTCTGTCTGGCCCTGGAGGTCTGTCCTGTCGTGTTTTGTACTGTCCTGTCTGTTTAGCCCTGGAGGGCTCCTGATACCCCTCACTTCCCATGGAAATTTTGGGGTAGAAGGGTTCCGGCTGTAGGGGCCGGGCCGAGGGGGTAGAGGCCTAGGGCCCCGAAGACCATCTGCCATGGTCCCCAGAGCTCCCAGCTCCGCCATGGTCCCCAGAGCTCCCAGCTCCGCCATGGTCCCCAGAGCTCCCAGCTCCACCATGGCCTTCAGAGCTCCCTGCACCGCCATGGCTTCCAGAGTTCCCAGCTCCGCCATGGTCCCTGTCTGTCTGTTCTGCTCTGGAGGTCCCCGTCCTGCGTTCCTGTCTGTGTCTGTCCTGAGGGGCCTCCAGAGCGCCCACCCCCCCTCCCTGATGGAACTGTTAAGGCTCGGGACGAGCCTTTCGGGAGGGGGGAGTTATGTCAGTCCTCTGTCGTGTGTCATGTGTCCCTACCTCATGTTTCCCTATTTGGTTTGTTTCCTGTCCTTGTTTAATGTCATTATTAGTTAATTCATGTCCAGCCGTGTTTGTCTAATTATCTATGATTTACCTGTGTATATTAGTTCATGCCTGTTCAGTTTGATGTTGGCTGGTCTACTTGTTATTGTGTATCCTGTTTGTAGTACTGCCTTGTCCTGTCATGTCCTGCCTTGATGTGTTATTAAATATTATAATTTGAGTTTATATCCTCGTCTGCGTGTTCCTGTTCCTCCCTCGTGTGTGCACCGTGACACTGAGATTTGGAGTCTTTGTCAAATGATCCACCTCTTAATTTTACTGGAATGAATGTGTCTTTATGCAGATCAACAATTATGTGTGTGGATCACCTGCTAGACAAGTTTGATTTCCTTTGTTATGTTCTCTTGTGTGAACAGAAAAGAGGGCTGAATTTTAACAGAAACACTGGCTTACATTATCAAATAATATATTATAAAATGTTCTATACAAATTTCTAAAAAATTAAGATTTGAATGTCTAAAGTCATCTTGCTGTTGTACATTTGTATTTAAAAAATTCAATACTTTCATGGGCAGAGTATAATAACGTAATTATTATTGTCATTGCAAAATCGTATGTACACACCTTAAAGCTTCTATTCAAGATCTGAATGTGAGAGTTTAAGATTTGTTACCCATGATTCATCAGATTACTGTAAACTCAGTGAACACTATTTATGTCTAACACACACACACACACACACACACACACACACACACACACACACACACACACACACACACACACACACAATGACATTTTATATATCAAATACAGCGGACTGAAAGGAGCTTGTGACAGATATTCTTGTGATGCCACTTTAAAATACCAGACACTAAAAATAAATCATTTACGGAAAACGTACAGCTCATTCAGTCAAACTGACAGGTCAGGATTATTTGTAGCACAACCTTATTATTTGAAATTAATTGTTTCAGTTCTTTTGAGTAGCATTTTTCTATACTAGAAGATGTGTCATCTATATTTTAAAATGCAGCAGGCTTGTCTGGAAAAAAACATGACTGTTAAAGCAATAAGCCCCAAGAAACTGTCGTTTACAGTGAATTTATAACAGCTAAAGGGCATTGTTAGGCATGTATTACCCTTCAGTGTTGCTGCAGGATTTTTAAGCTCAATTTAAAAAATTAAGACCTGCAAATAAAATTAATACCAAATGAGCGGGTAGGGCAATGTCTATGGTTAACTATTAATCTGTAGAATTACTGTAAAAAGCATTCTTTTTCACATGAAGTATGAAGATGAGGTTTTCACAAAAACAATTTTTTTATATAAAATGATACATTTCACATTTCAGCCTGTAAACATTTTTTTATTTCATAAATTGTTAATTTAATTAAATAGCATACAAATTTTAATCTTTATAATGAATTATTTTCTTATCGATCCATCAGTATCGATCCACATTTACAAGCTCTACGTGTATGCAGGGTAAAAACATGGGTCGATTTTTACATTGGTCTGAACAAAAACAACCCAATGTTACTGCAGTACAGGGGGTTGCAGTTCCAGTTTTTTTGTGACAGTTCCATCTAGCTGTAAAGGAATTTTCCTTTATGGACAGTAATCAAACAGTGAGACTTAGATTCAGATGTATGTATTATATGTTTTCTTCTCGTAGTTAGATAAGCATTCTTTGTGTGATGATTTACTATGATTGAGAAGTGATAGAGGTAAGGAAACGCAGATGGTCAAGGGGCATTTGCCTCCCTTTTCTGTATAACCATCAATCGGTAAACA
This sequence comes from Gymnocypris eckloni scoliostomus, assembly GCA_027564155.1. Lineage (NCBI taxonomy): Eukaryota > Metazoa > Chordata > Actinopteri > Cypriniformes > Cyprinidae > Gymnocypris > Gymnocypris eckloni. Next base: position 73,376,262 of record CM050412.1, on the reverse strand, counting down.
AACTGGTATCTTTCCTCTAGAGGAGGGAAGGAGGAGGCCTTGGAAGGAAAGGACTATAAAACGGACCAAAACTGCTTTCCCTTGGCGCTCTTGCTCTCTCTTGCTTCTTCTGGCTCTCTGGCTCTCTTCTTATCTATCTCTTTCTCTATCTCTCTCTGTCTTCCTGACTGACTTACAGCTATGTGTGTTAGAACTGAGGGTCTTCTCTTGCAAGAGAATAAACACTTTATTATTATAATTTGGACTCAGAGTGTCTCTTACTCAGTGATGATGTTTGTTAGAAAATTGCCACAACAGTTTGGTGCCAGAAGTGGGATTCCTTGGGACGTGACTTCTGGACCTGACAGCGGACGGAGGCTGATCACCTTGGAGCTGAAAAGTTCCAACCCTACCTCAAAAGATTGAGAGACGAGGGACCGTTCCGCTGTTGGGACCGGAGGGATCGACCACTGGAATCAAAAAGAACCCAGGTGGCACAAAACGACATCTCTGGTAAGAAACAATTAAATTCAATTTAATTAGGGTGAAATTCAGTTTAAAGAGTGAAATTGAACCATATTGGCTGAGATTTGTTTCTGTGGTAGAGGACTCTGGGCACGAACGTTCAGATAGGTAACCTGAGATTAATTTGAGATCTGTACGGATCAAGAGGGTTTCAAACAGGTACCGAGGTTAATTGGGGTTAGAAAAATCGAAAGATTTTGATAAATCACAATTAAGAGGGCACTAATAGTGCAACCCGATCCGATTTGCGGGATAAGAGAAAATCGGATCTGCTGGGCGTCTAGCAGATTAAAAGAGACGCGCGTGAGTAAACCCACAGGAGCAGAAAACAGCAGCCAGTATGGGGATATCTCAGAGCAAGTTTGTGAAATATGATACACCGGTGTACTACCAAATGAAAAAACATTATGGTCAGAAATGTATGCAAGATATTGAAAAATTAATCAAGCATCATGATTTTCCCGAAGAGGGAACATTGAGTCTCACAAAACTGAAAGTGGTTTCAACAACCAGGTTGTTGTTGCAAATGTGTTAAACATGTATGTTAAAAATGTGAACAAACAGTAGATTGTTGGCTAAAGGAAGTAGATGGTTGGCTCAAGAAAGTTAGCAGGAAGGAAAAAAGCAAGTGCAGAAAGTTAGCAGGAAGGAAAATGAAAAGTGCAGAAAGTTAGCAGGAAGGAAAAAAAGCAAGTGCAGAAAGTTAGCAGGAAGGAAAAATGAAAAGTGTGAAAGTCTATTTGTATGTGTCTGCGACCAGAACCGAATGACCCACAGTATGTTTGTGTTTCCCACATGAAAATACGGTGAGGCCGGCACCGCCAAAACACCCATCTACCCAATGGCTCAGCTGGATGCATTGAAATTCGCCCGACCTCGACTGTTTCTCCGTCCAAGACAACACATGGCGAGGCGCTGAATGAACAAGCACGAGCAGCGCGAGTGACAGAGGGGAGACAGATGCAGCTGGCTGTTGTACAGATTAAAGCAGCACGAGCAGCGCACAAATGTGGACTGTGTGCGAGGGTGAACATGACTTTTCTGGCTGGTTGTCCAAGAACCATGGACACTGGGCACAGGATTGTCCAGAGGCGCGTAAGGCGGATTGAAACGAGAGGCGGAGAACAGGAGAGGAGAGGGCGGGTGACAGGCATTCAGCAAGCTACGAAAAGGGAAGTAAAATTTATTGACACACACACACACGCTCACATACACTGATTCAAATACGCTCTGTGCAATGAAGACATGCTTGCAAACCTTTATGTGTGAGTGTGTGTAAGTTTTGAATAAGGCTATCTGCAATGAAGACATGCTTGCAAACCGTTAAATGTGTGATTGTTGAAGTTTTGAATAAGACCATGTGACTGATGAATGTCTGAGAATGTACAAAAGTTTAGGGTTTTAAGGCTACAGAGATATCCCATGTTAGTTAACGGGACAATGATAGACTTTATGGTTGATTGTGAACCAAGAATGACGGATTTAGTGTTTGAAAGCACTTGAAGTCAGGGCATAGAATATCAGAAAACTGGGCTGTGCCGTTGAAATGTGAGACGGAGGGGGGGCAGGGCATTGAAACATGCATTTTTGTGCTCTGAAACCTGTCCGGTTCCGTTAATGGCCAGGGATCTGTAAATTAAAATCTGAAACTCACTGCTGGTTTGGGAGTTATTGAAGAGTAACAGCAGATTAGTTGTGCAAAATTTTAGCCACAGTGGGCTTAGAGTGGCAGATAAAAGATTCTGATTGGGCACAAAAGATTTTGAAATTGAGCGTGAACCTCAATATGAGGAAGAGTGGATTAACGGGGCAGAAAATGTTTTTGACAAAGTTTGATAAGATTTTCTGGAGTGAAAATGTGTGTGTGCTTTCGGCATTGCCTGTCAGAAAAACAAATTCAGCTGTATTTGATAACAGGCCAGTCTGCGCCTCACTTATCAGTAATCAAGGCCACCGAACAGAAATGGGAAGAAATAGGCCTGTTTAGAGAAAATGTCTTTCTGCCACAGATTGGATTGAAAACCAAACGGGCAGAAACACAGTAGAAATGCAGGTGTTTTTATGGAGGAATGTGAGTTTGATGTTGCCGTACAGAGAACTGTGACTGCTATTGTGAGGAATGCAATGGAGAAACATGAGCACGGATCTATTTCTGCCACAGACATTCATCCTGTCCTGGCAGAAATACCTCCAAAATTGTGGGCAAAACACAAATATGATGTTGGGTTGATTAAAGGTTGTGAACCAGTTGTAATCACTCCAAAGTCTGATTACAGGCCATGTCAATCGCAATATCCCTGAAGAAGGAGGCATTGTGAGGATACAGCGGTTTTGAGTCTCTCCTGAAGGAGAGTAATAATTCCCTGTCATGATTCTCCAGTGCGAACTCCTATTTTCCCGTAAAGAAAATAACATCTAACACAAGTGAACCAGTCACGTGGCGATTTGTGCAGGATCTGCAGGCTGTAAACTCAGCCGTTATTGCAAGAGCTGCCCGCGTACATAATCCATACACAATTTTGTCACAAATTCCAAAATGCAATGTATTTCACTGTGGTTGATTTGGCCAACGCTTTCTTTAGCGTCCCAGTGGAAGAAAAAGTCAGTTTTGGTTCGCGTTTGATTTTGACAACAAAGGGTACACGTTTACCAGGTTGTGTCAGGGCTATTGTGAGTCTCCGACGATTTACAATGAAGCGCTCAGACGGAGCCTTGAACCATTAACTCTATCGGCGGAACGGCGCTATTGCAGTATATAGATTATTTATTGATTTGTGCACGAGATGAGGTTACGTGCGTGGCTGACAATGTAACTCTCTTGAACCATCTGGCGAGAGGGTCACAAGGTCAGTCTGACAAAGCTACAGTTTTGTGCAGCAGGAAATAATTTTTTTTGGGTCACACTAACACTAAACAGTAAAGCAATCTCTGAAAAGCGGATAAAAGCTATCAAAGATGTACCAAGACCCATAACAAAACGACAATTATTATCATTCTTGGGAATGTGTGCATATTGTCGAACGTTTATTCCAAATTATGCACATCTTGAAAAGCCCTTGAGAGCCCTGACAACAGGGAAAGGGCTGAGGTCATGTGACAAGATTGAAAGGCCTTTTTACACAGATGGTAGACGCAGTCTCCATGATTTTGCAAGAGCAAAGAACATCACATTTATCAACAGCCCGATGGCTGAGGTATCACACGATTTTACTTGACATGCCAAATGTAACGGTGAAAAGATACACCACTGTTGTCTATAAGCAGGAACAGGTGTGTACACCACGTCCAGACCTGTTGGACACACCTTTAGAAAATCAGTGACAATGTCCTCTTTGTGGATGGATCGGCGTCCAAAGATCCACAAACAGGCTTGAATAAGGTTGGTTTCGCGGTGACCACTGAATTTGAAGTCGTAAAGTCTGGCAAATTGCCATCAAATTATTCGCTCAGGCAGCCGAATTGGTTGCTCTGACAGGCGTGTAATCTTATGGCAGACAAGTGTGTGACAATTTACACAGACTCGCGTTATGCTTTTGGGGTCACTCACGACTTTGGGGCGCTTTGGAAGCACCGAAATTTTTGAAGTCGGATGGACATCCGATATTAAACGCAGCTCTTGTGGCTAAGCTTTTGGAGGCCATTCTTTTACCAGACAAGGTCGCGATCTGTAAATCATGGCGCACACTAACGATAAAAGTTTTATCTCCACAGGAACGTGAGAGCAGGCGCGGCAGCGAGGCAGCGGCAGCACAGGAGACAAAAGAAAGCGACTTGTGCTTTGGTATCTGTGACTAACCCTGATATTTCCCCTTGTTTACAGAGTATGCAGTCTTTTTCCACAGGAGGGGAAAAAACAACAATGGAGGTCGTCTGGCTGCAGTCTCGAGGGGGGTGTATGGATGAGTGTTGATGACATTCCTTGTTTGCCCAAACACTTCTTTCAGCATTATGCTAAGTTGACACATGGGTTGGATCATGTGTCAAAAGCGGGTATGATAATGCAGATGAAGGAATTATGGTTTACAAAGGGGTTTACAGTGGTTGCTGAAAATTTTTGCAAAAGATGTGTCACTTGTAAACACACACAATGTGGCTAGAGGGATAAAAACACCCTTGGCATCTCAACCAGCACCAGCAGGTCCATTTGAATATCTAATGATGGATTTCATCGAATTAACCCCTTGTGGGAAACAGAAACACTGTCTGGTGATGGTTGACATGTGGTCAAAATGGGTTGAGGCCTTCCCAACCTCGAAACAAGGTTCGGCGGCAGTGGCAAAGGCTCTGTTAACCGAGATCGTTCCGAGATGGGGAATTCCCAGAAAAATCAGTTCTGATAATGGCAGACACTTTGTCAATGATGCGATAAAGCAGGTGGGTCAGTTCTTGGGAATTGACATGAGAACTCACTGCAGCTACGCGCCCTCGTCAGGTGGGGCAGTAGAGAGGCAGAACCAGACAATTAAGAACAAATTGGCGAAATGCTGCGAAGAGACGGGTCTGACTTGGCTTAAAGCTCTTCCAATTGTACTGATGTACATGAGAATGAGAAAAAGAGTAAAACCAAACCTGAGCCCATTTGAAATTTTGTTTGGCAGGCCACCATTCATGGGCATAGAGGGGGGAAAACAAAGGCTGCCATCAACGGATGTGTGTGAAAATGACATGTTGAATTACTGCAAAGAAGTGTCTTGTCTGTTGTCAAATATTTCTGTGCAGGTAAAAGCTGCCCAGGGAAGGTTGCTGAGAGATTCCTGCGAGGTCAGACCTGGTGATTTCGTGGTGATTCGTGATCACAGGAGAAAGAGCTGGAAATCGAAAAGGTGGCTAGAGCCTTTCCAGGTGCTTCTGGTGGCACACGGCAGTGAAGGTTGCAGAGAGGGCTACGTGGGTTCACGTTAACCATGAAGGAGGGTGCCGCCCATTGCGGAGGCGGAGCAATCGCTGGAGGAGGTTCAACGCGAGTGTCAGTAAACGCTAAGATCCAGTTTGAAAAACCTTTGCATTGCAGCTGTGTGTTTAGGCGCAACCGTCATACGGGTGGACACTGTAATCAACAGAACAGATAAGACTCTTAGTGTTTCGAAAACAGCACTTTCTCACATTCTCTGGTCATAACAGCATCTTTTGATAAAGAGTAACTGAGAGAACGGAGCGTCCAAGACCGTGGCACCCATTCAGAGTAACAGGAATGTGTGGCCTGTATAAAACCACATGTATAATGACTTTGTTGTCAGTAACAATTTGCTTGGTAATACTACACTTCACAACAGGTCTGAAGGTGTTACCAACAGAAGATCAGAACAACAATATGATGACACAAGTAGTGGAAGTTACAGTGAAATGTGTTAATTGAGTTATGATGTTTCTATTTTTCTTCCTGAGGATGATTGATATGTAAAGAAGGTTAAAAGCAGCAGTTATCCGTGTACGAGAGGACGTACAAGGAGAGGGGTTGAAACTGAGGGATTTTCTACATACTTTTAATATTTACATTTTATATTACAGGAGTAACTCAACAGTGATAAATTGATATGTTTATTTCCTACTTTGAACTATACTTTTCCTTATTTATACTATTGTGACTGAGGGTTCGGTCTAGGCCGAGAGTGCGACAGCAATGCCTGTCCATTTAGCCCGGCGATAGAATGAAATCTTTACTATGCTTGCTAAACATTTACAGCCTAAGCATTTTTCAAATATTCAAAAAACTTACTTCACAGGTTCAAGAAGAGTGATCATTTATGTGAAAATCAGAGATGAAGAGTATAAGTGTGATTAATGACTTGAACTTGTATTTATTATTATTTTTACTATTATTATTACAATGTTTGATTAATCAGTTATCAGAGAATGATAAACAGAGAGGAATTGTAAAGGAATTTTCCTTTATGGACAGTAATCAAACAGTGAGACTTAGATTCAGATGTATGTATTATATGTTTTCTTCTCGTAGTTAGATAAGCATTCTTTGTGTGATGATTTACTATGATTGAGAAGTGATAGAGGTAAGGAAACGCAGATGGTCAAGGGGGCATTTGCCTCCCTTTTCTGTATAACCATCAATCGGTAAACAAACTGGTATCTTTCCCTCTAGAGGAGGGAAGGAGGAGGCCTTGGAAGGAAAGGACTATAAAACGGACCAAAACTGCTTTCCCTTGGCGCTCTTGCTCTCTTGCTTCTTCTGGCTCTCTGGCTCTCTTCTTATCTATCTCTTTCTCTCTATCTCTCTCTGTCTTCCCTGACTGACTTACAGCTATGTGTGTTAGAACTGAGGGGTCTTCTCTTGCAAGAGAATAAACACTTTATTATTATAATTTGGACTCAGAGTGTCTCTTACTCAGTGATGATGTTTGTTAGAAAATTGCCACAACATAGCCAATTCTATTCCAACAGAGGAGACCTGATTCAAACATCAAACAAACAGATACAAAGACTAGATCCATGGAAACAATGAATTTTTTTATCTTTCAATCTTCAAAGTATGAAGATGAGGTTTTCACAAAAACATTTTTTTTATATAAAATGATACATTTCACATTTCAGCCTGTAAACATTTTTTTAAGAAAATTGATTAGTCAAAAGTATTAATTATCATATTAATTTACACAATTATTATAAATAAATTGTTAATTTAATTAAATAGCATACAAATTTTAATCTTTATAATGAATTATTTTCTTATCGATCCATCAGTATCGATCCACATTTACAAGCTCTACGTGTATGCAGGGTAAAAACATGGGTCGATTTTTACATTGGTCTGAACAAAAACAACCCAATGTTACTGCAGTACAGGGGGTTGCAGTTCCAGTTTTTTTGTAACAGTTCCATCTATTCCAACAGAGGAGACCTGATTCAAACATCAAACAAACAGATACAAAGACTAGATCCATGGAAACAATGAATTTTTTTATCTTTCAATCTTATTTTTTAAATGTAAAAGCTAGCGTGAACTTGCTTGTCCGAGGGGGTGTCAGCAATCTCCATTTAGCCAATTTAGCTGTGCAAAACAGCTAATTGTACTGCTGGATGTTGTAAATTAGTATTTGTGTTAAAATTATTTTACATTTATTAAAGTACTAATTTACTGCCCTTTAAGTGGGTCACACATCAGATGAGAAGCACTGCAGCTAAATAACTGAAGTCTCACACATACACAAACTTTCTTTCCATGAAAACGGAATTTAAAACCAAAATATATATAGAATATATTGAAATAAGTTAGGTTAAATATTTCAAGAGGGTGACCAATGGGTATGTTTATGGTTGGGAGATGGTTGGGACAAAAATGATGTGTATACAATTAAACAACTACACAATTCCTTCAAAATAAAATAGATAAGAATTTCACAGCAACTGTACGCGTGAGCCGCTAATACATACATACAAAAAAATCAACAACTAAAATAATAATAAATAAAAAAACATAGGGTCTTGAAACTGCAGCCTCTGGTGTTGCAGGAATGCCCAACTCATTGTCTCAGTCTCAGACGTCACGCCCACGCAACGTTGGCTAAATGTGTGATGCATATGGCACTCTTTTCTGGAAACACTCCAGGAATGTCGAAGTCGTCACCTGACTAGTTTAATTAAACTGGATTTACGGGAGACGCGAGTGTCGCGTTTATTGTCGGTCTGCCGGGAAACAAAGAGACGCCAAACCCCCTCACAAAATAAGAAAGCCATCATGTTTACAAATGTGACGATGAACGCTTATCAGGGTCAACTAAACGCTGGATTTTCAAAAGTATGTCAAATATTTTAAGTTTGAATCTTTAAAATACATCCGAGAGTTTCACACACCAGTTTGTTCTTGTGGCGACATTTCCACGCCCCGAAACGTGACGCTAAACAAAACGAACTATGATTGGTTGTTTGACATGTCGGTCAAACGGCCTCATGGGCGAACCTTAGCCAATGAAAGTGGCCATCTATTCCAGACCTTCAGCTGTCAGTCTGAAGGTCTGGCTACTAAGACTACCCAACTCACGATGACAGCCTTATAGACCCCTTCAATGTTTGTAAACATCGAAACGCCTAGGTTGGGTGCGCGCAGCTTGGGGTCAGAAAAATGGGCGGCTAATAGACCGGCATATTGTGTCAAGGAGAAACAGACAAGCCTTATAGATAGATAAGATACTTTTTTATTATTATTTGTACCTTTCCATTTTTGTCTTAGGTGTCTGGCTTTGTTTTGTGTACACAAACAAGGAGGGCACAAAGTCAGGACTACTGGAGTCAAGTGATGCCTCTCCTACAAAAAGAATTGCACATTGATTACAACACTATCTACTGTTGTCATAGTGAAAGCGCTAATGTAAAGCTAGTCTGCTATCTGCTAAGTCTGTAGCATGCCACAGGTCACAATTTATGCCAGATATCAAACTTCACCTAACTATTAAATCAGTCTACAGTTTACAGAAAACATTTGTTTACTTATCATGGCTTAACTCTACCGTTGTTGGCACAATGTTGGCGCTAGCCTGCGGCTAACTACTAGCAGCTGGCTACGTCTGTAGCATGACACAGGTCCATGACATTTACAACACTATTAACTTGCATAGCTTAACGTACAGAAAACTGTTCATGCAATCCAGGCTTTCGAGTTTAAGCAAACAGAAAGGGATGATAAAGGATGACTTTAACGTTTCCTGATATGAAGTGGCGCTACCAACACGAGCCTCTTTGATCGTAGTATTGTCCCAGTCTGCCCGTTTAATAGCTTCCTTTAGATTGGCAGGTTTGAGCGCAGAAAATACTGTTTATTCTGCATATTTATTTTGTGATGAGCGATGGACCTTGTTGGGAAACCAAATACTAAATCGCTGATCTGGAATCATCTCCATTCATGTCACCCATCCGTGTTTGTACAAGTGTCTTCAAGTTCACGTCGCGCAAATGCCGGATGATCAGGTGTGTATTGGTGAGGATTTCTCCAAATTGGCCAAATACGAATAAGACGCGGTAAATGGAAGATGTTAACAAGAAATGTGGCAACATACGGCGCGATTCCTATTCCACAGAGGCGCGTGCAGCAGGCGAGGAGTTAACGCCCGCTTGCTTGGTGGAAGAACAGTGAACCGTGTCTAAACCGGATGCCAGCGTCGCAACACAACAGGTTGAGTCTGTCCACAGGACATTTTAACTTTGTTTCAGTTAGGTCATAAATAGGGCGAGACAGTTTACTGCGACCGATTTGTCGTGTTGTATCGCGCATCTGGTGTGAACAGCATCACTGATTATAATGGGTTCTCGCCGTGCCGCTCGGCGTGAGGTAGACCGGGTGTATTTAACTTTCTCATTTAAGGCTACTTTCCTGTTAACTGTATTATTTATTTGATATTTATTTTAGTGTTTTGCAGGCTGGTGTTCACTGGTAAGAAGTGCTAAAATAAACACGTATGTTTGTTAATAGATGATTGAGCCTCATTTATTTATTTTTTGCGTTTCAGAATTATATATATATATATATATATCACAACACCACGCCACCTGCGGTAGTTGGTCCATTACCACCGCAGTGGTAAAAATCTGCCACCGTCACAGCCCTAAGTTTTGTCTTGACGAGAAATTCTCTGGTTAACACACAATTCAATGGGATGGAATTGAACTTTCTGACCCCGACATGCGCACTGCGAACTTCGAATTTTCCTGTGACGTATACCGTGAAGGGGTCTATTGAACATGCACATTCATTCTCTGCCTGCAGGAGGCGGTAACGGCCCAGTAACGACAGTACGCAAAGCATAGCAGCACCGGACTTTGAAACGCACTGCGCTTGTTTATTTAATAAAATCATAGCCTTTTGAAGTTTAATCGTCACATTAAGAATTTATGTAATAATTAAAAAAATTAAGTTAAATGAACTTGACAGTTCACTTAAATATGTTTTTACATTATTATTTAATTAATAATTTCTAGGTAATGGGTTTCCTCAATTTCTTTAAGTAAAGCCAACTAATCGCTTTTTTACAGTGTAGCGGTCCTAAACAAACAGACAGGGTAGTCTTACTTGTGCCTATCTCAGCAGCAACACAGATTTGTTGTGGTCTGCCTGGCACAACCAGAAAGATGAAGCCGGCGAAACAATAAAGTATTGCCTCGCTTTTTTCAAAGGCAAATAGCTAAGTAAGTCGACATACATTCTATACATGCCCAGACTATATTAAATGTAAATTTTTATCATTCCCCAGATTCCATTTAGCCATGTTTGTGATGGCTTTAAATTCTAAATGATTTAATAGTTAGACAATAGGTTCTAAAAGTGTGGCACGAGTATCATCTACTGGTACGCAGATGAATCACCAAATTAAATATAAATTAACATTAAAACACAATACATATTAATTTAATCTTTGAGTTGTTTTTTTGTGGTTATTTATTTTTTGACATTTTAAAATGTTTACATTTGTACATTTTTATTTACCTTTTGGGTAGCTACAACACATTTTAATTTAATAATTATTTAAGTTTTCTATTGACCTCTGTGTAAGCACAGTGCAGTCTTAATGTTCAAACTGTATTTACAATGTTAAAGTGGCTGACAACAGTTGCTGTCTGATAAAAAAAAGGTCAACTTTGAAACGTACTCTTAATTTGTACAAAAAAAAAAAATATTATTAAAGTTAAGTCCATACACTAATCACTGCATTCACAGACCGTTACACAATACATCATAAAGGCATATTGTAATATTATTTTTAAACTAATAATTCAGAACATGCAGTTACAGAAACACTTTATGTGTTCATAATAGCCAATGAGCCACTGGAGCTGTCTGAAGATGTAACTGCTGAGGAAACGTTGGCTTCGGATACGTTGTACACATCTGAAAACATATGGATGCATGTTACTCACTGAACTGTCTATTTTGCAACAACATTTTAGATTTATCCAATTGAAAATATATTCATAAATATTAGCTTTCATATATGCCGTCTACTTACGCCTCCGTCGCTTCCTTTGCAAGAAAGCCAGTCCAGATGTGGATGATGATACTGCACTGGTGCTCTGTAGGGAGATATGGCGTCAAAATAAATCACATGTAAGCAGGGGTTAAAAGCTGAACATTAGTAAAAGAGTGCATTACAGAATGACAGTTACCTTGGTACGGCTTGAAAGTTTCTGTAGAAACCGTTTTCCTGGTAGTGACTCACGAACCTGCAATCAAAGAGTTCTAGTTAACATCTAGACATTTTGTGATAGGCTCTTAAATGTCTGCTTATTACACAGCTCTCTGAAAATTAGAAAATGTACTTGATGCTAATTTGTCATTTGCGCCTTTCATTGGTCCCATATTTCCTAATAGTTGCTGTTCATGGTAACCGGTTCTACTTTCATGCCTTTTGTAACATTCTGCATACTTGGATCTACAGTTTTTGATCTTATCTCATACAAACGCAGCTGGCAGTATCTCAAGGTATTGATTGTAATAAAAAATGGCTTTGGTACGAACTTTGATAGTCATATTACTGTAATGCTGTTGCAGTGTCTGTATTGCTGCTTGGATGATTTTACATTGTAGTGGGCTATTGTTTTTTCTTACAGATAAAATCGTTGTAAGTCGCTTTGGATAAAAGTGTCTGCTAAATGCATAAATGTAAATATTTTTAACCCAAACCAATATTCATGTTCACATATTTAGTGGGCATTTACATAAGCAGGATAATCAGTCAAGTGACAGTCTAATTGAACCCCACCGAGTTGATATACTGTTGTCAAATTTATAATGGTTTATACATAACATTATGGCAGGTCTTTGGCTAAATTCAAGATTACAAAGTTAAATGGCTTTACTTAAGTTATGTACAATAGAAGTAAACTCATACCTTGCTGTCTAAAAGTGTTCCAAGCACCAAAATAAAGAATCCCTAATAGAAGGAAGTGTTAAAAATACATGAAGGTATCAATTGCAATATGGTTCAATTTTAAAATACAACAACAACAACAAAATGGTCATTTCTAATAAATGAATGTGCAGTATTAGTGAATTGCAGAAATTTGAATACATACACAAAATGTAATCTTACTATACATTTTAATTATAAAAGTAGTACCTGCAGTGAATTGAGGAGTGCAAACACCACATGAACACCTAATTCCCGTGACACCATAGTTCCAATTCCAAATCCCCATGTAAGACCAAAGAGAGGAGTCAAAAAGGCCACACATCTGGCAATAACCACCAGAGCATGTTTCTCATCTGGTTGAGTTGCAGCACCAATTCCTCTCCTCAGCATCTTGTACAGAACCACAATCAAAACCACAAGGTTTATGGCTACAATAGTGAGGGCTGGAATCACAAATGCCAGCAGGGCCTTTGATTCAGACCAGTTCAGCCAGCATGCTTGTTTGGAAGTATACTCTTGATGTCCAGCTGTGGATGCAACAGTGATGACCGCTATGAGCAAAGGTGCACCATAACCGACTGTGAAGGCAATGATCATCATTTTGGCCCTTGACATTTGAGACAAGACCATGACTGTACGATAGAAGAGTAACAGTGCTGACAATAACATCCAGAAGAAAAGAGCCAGGTAAAAGTAGTGCATGAAAAAAACTGGTGCATTGCAGTGAGCCTCTGTGGTTGGCTGCTCTTTGTCTGCGATTGCAGCTCCAATTATAAAACAGATGTTTGCGATCAGCAGGGACACGGCAATGTTGACTATGGAGACATGTCGCATGTAGGATGTGTCATTTCTTCTCACTGACTTCCATATGATAGCCTCAATAATCAGGCATATAATCAAGCTGGCTAAACGAAATGGCTACGCCAATGTAAGTTATATAGGCTAAGGCCATGTGTTCAATAGAAAACGGTGACATTAGGATTGAAAAAGAGGTTGTGTGGTTGCATTCACATGTAATCTTGCCAGTTCTGTTCTGCTTAACTTCACATCCTGTGGAATCCCACGTGTTGAGAGTAAAGTTCCAAAAGACACACTGAGGCTTTCCCAAAGACTGATCAGTAATGTCAAATGTAAAAGAAATGTTGTTAAGCGTTTCATTAACCTTAACAACAACCACATCTCCATTGATGCGCACATCTGATTTCCTGCTGTCATTAGTACCTTGAGTAGGTAGGACCTTGTCAAGAGTTGTGAAAATTACGATCGTTATAATAGTCGCCTGAGGAACCTGTGGTATGAAAATCTCTGTTGTTGAGTTTGGCAGTGCTGATGTTATATTGAATGAGCTTTTAATTTCAGTTCTATTCAGCTGAATGGATGTTTCATAAATGTCAAACTCATCTTTGAGATGGTCACTTATGTTCTCAATAGCGCTCAAAAGTTTAATGCTGGTGTCTTCTGTGTTGTTGCCTTTGTTCAATTTGTTCCATGTGTCACTGACATTACCGGATACAATAATGTCCACTGTTTTTAGGAAATTCTGGAAATGTAATATAAAATTCTGTATTAAATTATTAATTTTAGCCCATAAATGTGGAAATATTTAATATACATTATAAGACATTTGGATAATTTAACAAGACAAACTATTATAACATATTACTATAAGCTAATATAAAAACATGATCTGCCATTTTTTTAAGAATTCTGCATATCACATATCACACGTAACATATCAAAACATATCACATATAACATAACATAACATAACATAACATATTGAACAGGTTTAATACATAATAATTTAGAGAATTGCTATAACAATACAAAATTACAGTTAGTAAAATGAATTATCAATAGTTTATCTTAACTAAACATTAATTTAATTCAAGAAAAAAAGCATAAAATGTCTACATATTAGATTTTACAAGCTTAAATGTGAATATACATACCCCCATCACAATTTCATCGATGACAGTATCTTTTGACAAGTTAGCAATTTTAAAGAGTATGTCAACAATTGCTTTGACAGTAGCAGCAGACTGGGTTATACTAATATTATTCGCTGATGTGGCAATACTGAGGTTAGCCATAAACCCTGGAATCTCCACCAAAGTCAAGGACTAAATTGCAAAGTACAAAAAAAAATATTAGAAACCTTTAAAATGTCCAGATCATTGTAGGTATATACATGATCAATAGATTACCTCAAGTTTTTTTTTAAGGTTGTCGATGACTTCAAGTACACAGTTGTTCTCTACTTGTTTCCAAACTTTTGATTCACATTTGTAAGTTATGGTGCCTTTCAAGCCAGTTCCACAGACTCCTGTCTTCACATCATTTGTTTCTCCAACTCCAAGTTCCTTATCTTTACAGGCATAATCTGAAGTATTTGATTAAATATTCAAAAGGAAAGAGATTCATTTCAATTCAGTTTCTGTCAGAATAGAACATCACATTACACTTTATGCATTTTGGTACTTGAAAGTACCCTTGAAAACTACTTGCACACTATGCAGAAGCATCATATATAACTAGGGTCAAATGAGTAAATAATATGACCAGAACAATCAACACCAGATAATCAGTTGTGAAATGATCCAAAGAAAAGTCTGCCAGATTGTAAAAACCATTCAATGCAACTGTACAACAGCCCAAAGCACTTTGAAGCTGCAAAGAATGATAAACTGAAGGCTCACTTTCCAGGCTTGTCCTAACCGTTACGCTGTTATGGCTGTAAATGTAATTCTGTAGTTGTGGCAAATCCTTGAGACGACATGTAAAGGTCTCTTCTGTACAATTACCCTTCTGGGTAGTGTAGTTTAATGTGATACTCTCAGATCCTGAATGTACAAAAAAAGATAAATGGATTTACGAGGAATCACCTACTCAATAACTTTTATAAAAAACATTTGATAAAAATCAGAAATTTGTATGTCCAACCTGAAATTAGTACTTTTCCACCAACAACCCACTCAATATTGTAGCCAAAATCAACAGTACATTTCAGTTGGAAACTGCCGTCATCACATGGGAAAGTACGGGATTTATCACCCACAATAACACTGGGGCGCTGTTTAATAATGATGTTTTGCCACTGAATGTAGGGTATTGTATTCCTTTGTATGATGCATGAATATTGACCTGTGTATGGGGGGAAAATCACAACAGTATTATTAATGTATTAAGCAAATTTAGTAAACAGAGTATGTTTTTGTACTGAACAAGGTTTCTAAACATTAAATAAACTTTTTATAATAAATGTATTTATTTATTTGCTCGTAAAACAAAACTTTGTCAATGAGGCGATGTTCACGACATTAACATACTATGTAAGGATCTTAATTTAGATTGGTTGAAGAGTTCATAATCTATGCCATATACTGTATAATTTCATATAATCTTATGCTATAGTATATCAATATGCTAATGCACATAAAACAAACTGTGGCACAGTTTTACAGCAGTATGTTATTTAAAACAATCAGCAATCAGGTGCTTTTGCTGCGATATCATAAACGAGGCAAAAATAAGCATTATGTCACTCACCACTGTCACTTTCACTAGCGTTTTTCAAAGTGAGAGTTCTGTTGTCATTTAAAATAAAATATTTTGGGTTTTCTGCAAGATCTTTGTTATTCAATCTCCATTTTATTTGTCCCTTTGCAAAATCTGGCTGTATACAGTTCAGGTCGACCTTTTGCAGAGGATATAACTGATCTGTTGTGAAGACCGTTTGATCTGTAAATAAAAACCATACAACTCAAATCACCCAACATCAAACAAAACCCTAACAATAACATTAAATATGATGAAACTAAGAAATGTGAAGGG
The DNA here is from genome assembly GCA_027564155.1 of Gymnocypris eckloni scoliostomus. NCBI lineage: Eukaryota > Metazoa > Chordata > Actinopteri > Cypriniformes > Cyprinidae > Gymnocypris > Gymnocypris eckloni. The sequence goes on along the minus strand of CM050412.1, from coordinate 73,360,072 downwards.
TTTTATATTAGGCACTGATTACGCTTACCACTTTGAGCAAAAGCATCTTCAGCTACATCTATACTTTGTCTCCTTAGATAGTCAGAAACCTGTTTGTTTGCTGCTCCAAAATCAAGGCTGTTGGATGTTGCACTTATTGTGTAGTCTGCAAAAACACTACCAGGCCTACGGAGCGAAACACAAACCACACCAATGTGAAGACATGTATTGACAATGTATTTGTTTGATATAGCGAATAATAAATGGGAATTTTGAGTGGAAAAAAGTGAAAAGGTAAATGGTACATACCTGAATCTAACGATGCTTGTAGAACCAATAATGTAGCCAGTTAGCGTATTGGAATAACCTAGATTAATCTGTAAAAAATGGCCAATATTATTTTCCAATAATAAAATGTAATAAAGTAATTGTGTGTATTAATACATGTTACAACATCATGTTCATGTGAGGATATTGTATTTTGGATAGTATATGTGGACTGTTTCTGACTGTAGACTGGATGATAGGGAAAACAAATACAAAAATGTAATGAAATAAAAGTAATATAAAACGATTTGTTCCAGTCCATGATTCTGATTGGTCAGTGATACACAGAACCGTGGAGTGAAACGGTCATTGCCATGCTTTATCGTAAATAAAACACAGATGTTGATTAATCAATAATCAAGGACTGGATATAACCATTTTATAAATAGCATTCAAACTAAATATTCTCTTTTTTTAAAACAAATTACACAAACAATACATTTCATTAAGAATACTCACTGCTGACTCAATTTTTCCAGATAAATCTTTGTAAGTCTTGCTATCAGGGTTGGTAAGACTGATGTCAAAAGTCTGATTTATTGTCATTGACATTCCAATTACTGTAAATAAGTACACATTTATGCGTGATGTATCAACAGCTTTAAGCAATAATCATCAATCTCTAATCATAAAACAATACAAATAATACTCAGTCAGAGGTGTTACACAAGGATAGCACTGGTGCCCCCCAAGAAACATGAATTTATGATAACACCACAAATTAATAAAAACATATTTCCTGTTATTAGCTATTGACATGTATTGCATAAAAGTTTTGTACCCCTGCTAACACTAAGATAATTTTAATTCCATATATTTTTGTGCAACGTTTAGATTTACAGTACCTGTTTGTTGTTGAATTAGAAATATTAGCACAAAAACAATATTAATATAATTTTATCCTGCATGAAACCGAACATCATATTTTGTTTTACTGTGAAGACCTGTTGGTGTTGGTGTTTTTCTTGTTGTTGGTGGTGGTGCTGATGATGATGGTATTGATGCGGTTGTTGGTGTTGTTCTTGCTGTTGGTGGTGGTGCTAATGATGTTGGTATTGATGCTGTTGTTGGTGGTGGTGTTTTTCTTGTTGTTGGTGGTGGTGCTGATGATGTTGGTATTGATGCGGTTGTTGGTGTTTTTCTTGTTGTTGGTGGTGGTGCTGATGATGATGGTATTGATGCTGTTGTTGGTGTTGTTATTGTTGTTGGTGGTGGTGCTAATGATGTTGGTATTGATGCTGTTGTTGGTGTTGTTATTGTTGTTGGTGGTGGTGCTGATGATGTTGGTATTGATGCTGTTGTTGGTGTTGTTATTGTTGTTGGTGGTGGTGCTAATGATGTTGGTATTGATGCTGTTGTTGGTGTTGTTATTGTTGTTGGTGGTGGTGCTGATGATGTTGGTATTGATGCTGTTGTTGGTGTTGTTCTTGTTGTTGGCGGTGGTGCTAATGATGTTGGTATTGATGCTGTTGTTGGTGTTGTTCTTGTTGTTGGCGGTGGTGCTAATGATGTTGATATTGATGCTGTTGTTGGTGGTGGCACTATTGGAATTTAATCAAATTGACAAGACATGATTTAAGACTTTAGCATATCCTCGTGTGCTTATTACTCTTTGACTAATCAGCATGAAGAACATTTAATAGTCTAAACAAAGAATCTTGTTTTTCTCATTATTTAAGGTAGTTATACACAAATCTGAATACAGAATGTACCTGTACACGTGTTATTGATGCTGATGGGGAGACTTGAGTTTGTTGCGGTGAATCCATCCAGACATGAGCAATTGTAACTTCCTATTTCATTTGTGCAGTTGGAATCTGGACCACATACAGATGGACTGAACAGACATTCATTTATATCTGAAAAGAAAATAACACATTTTAGAACAATATCTCAATATTTATATAATTGTGTAATTACAGGGGAAAAACATTTAATTAGAATTTTAACAACATCTAAAAATCATGATAATGCAAACATATGAATCACACCTATGCATGGGTTACTGCTATTAATAGCTTCATTCATCTTTGTAACCTTATATCCTTCCCAACAAGAGCATGAATAGTTTCCATTGTAATTGGAACAGTTAGCATTCGGCCCACACACCAACGAGGAATTGAGACATTCATTAATATCTGAAATAAAACAAATGATAAAAACATGGCTTCTGACAAGATTAAAATATCCAGTCTGACTGCATCCATAAAGCGTTCATTGACATCTTTATCACCAAAAGAGATTAAAAACAGTTTGCATACAAATCTGATGAGTCATACAAATAAAACTATCTTTATGCACTTTATTAATTTATCCTTATTAATTTAATGTAATAGGCATGAGCAAAACTTTCAAGTTTTTACAAATATCTGAATATATAATGTACCTGTACATGTGTTATCGATGCTGATGGGGAGACTTGAGTTTGTTGCAGTGAATCCATCCAGACACGAGCAACTGTAACTTCCCAACTGATTTGCGCAGGTGGAATTTGGACCACATACAGACGAACTGAATAGACATTCATTTATATCTGAAAAGAGAATAGCACATTTCAGAACAATAGCTCAATATTCAAAATATTCAAACCATAGTGTTTAATGAAGACTTGATTATCTAAGACTATTCTAACAACTTCAACATAAAAAGGGTAATACAAATTCAATAAATCACCTCTCTGGCAAAGTGAACCCTCTGAAGGGAGAGCTTGAATACATCCACAAGTTCCTCCCACAATGCCATCACACACCTGATAGGCCCTGCAGGTGTCACTGGGCCAGAAATGAAGCTCCTCGCATTTGCACTCATATTCTGTTCCATTTAACCCACACACTGTAATAGTAATTGTATGGTGAGACAAAACTGTTTATATTATTGGTTAAGCTTAATATTTGACATATTCCAATATAAACCCATAGGTTAATCTTTAGTAGCTCTGCCTTTTTTGTAACAATGCATGTTAACAGTACATTATTCTGTCTATTAAGCCAACATTTTATCTTAAATCTTACACAAAACGAAGAAAAATGCCCATTTAAAACGTGCCGTGCCCCCTCAGATTTTTTTTGCCAAAGCAGCTTCCAAAAGACAAAAAATAGCGAATAATATTTGTTATATTTGATACAATCACGTTGTATGGTTCATGGTTCAGTCATAGAGGTCTGCATTGGGTTTGGGCTCCCGCGGGATCCAACGCAAATCTCGCGGGAGTGGGCGATTTTACATTTGCTGCGGGCGGGAGTGCGCGCAGCAAAGTAATATTTATTAAAGGCTAGGGAGAGAAAAAATGGCATTACTATAGACTGAACCTGTCAGGACTCCAGGCCGGCGTTCCTCCCTCTCACCACCAGAGGTAACCATCTCCCTTCCTCCTGGACTCATTTTCCCTTCATTCCACACACCTGTCACTCTTCACACCCTCAGCTGTTCCCCATAATCACGGTCTTTATATTCCCTTCTCACTCACCACTCTGCCTGGTTTCATTGTATGTGTTTGTATACATGCTTGATTGTGGTTTATGTGTTGTCTGCTCTCTAGGACACCAGCACTGTGTTGCCGTCTGTGGTGTCCCGTTTTTGTATATTGTTTTTTGTTTTTGCCTTTTTATTGATTAAAAATAAGTTTTTCCTGCAGTTGGACCCAGACCTCTTTTTTAATCGGTGCCCCTCACCTGCACCGTGACAGAACCTAATAGAACATTAGAAAAATTTGTCCATTGCCCATTATAGATTAACATGACACATAAAGGTGCAAAATGTATTTGATTACTGTTTACTCTGAATATTTCAATTAGCCTAAACATTTAAAAATTATGTAGACATTAGCCTACTGGTGTGTCAACCCCCCACCGCACACCCTGTGCCCCCTCAAAAATAATAAGCATGACGCCCCTGCCTCTATGCACTTTCTGTGCGACACCGTTTTATGTACCTTACTGCATGTTTTGCCACAGTTTCAAAGAGAAATGTCCACTGAGTGGCATTAAAACACAGGTTAAATACGTGAACCATGTGTAATGCCACGTCGGCAGGAAGTCAACTTTCACTACAGGTCACAAGGTGCCAGCTAAAGAAGCGGTGCCTCTATAAAGCCCCTCCCCCGCCCCGCAGCGCAAATCGTGCGAATGTGGTTCCTTTGTTGCCCCAATACATTTATTCCTTGAATATTAAAACCATCTACACAAGAAACATGGATATTAATGTTGTACTCTGCCTTTCATATGCTTGATGTGAACGTGAATTATTTAGGAAATGTTGAATGATTTTTAATCTGTGCCTTAAACTGTAGTATGTGTACCATGGTATTCCAAATACGGAGTGTTTAGTCTCTAAAAAAAGCTGTCGTCATCCCTAAATAAGTGGTATAGATGACTGTTAAATTGTAGCATCGTAATGTATGACTACAGCACATATAAAGGTCTGTAAGGATATCTTTCATGGGATGAATTAAATATCAGATGACGATGCATGGCCACAGAAACCGAAAGGCGGGCCCCGCCCCACACAGACACTCTGATTCGAACAGCCGCCATGGGCGGTCCAAAACCGGACTGTTTAAAAGAAAGGCGCCAGTGCTTTGTTACTGTCCTCCGCTTATAACCTTCATCGCCGCCAACTCGCGCAAGGACGACCCAGAAGCTGGTCCGCTGGACTCTCGCCTTAACATCGGCTGAGACAAACCATCTAGGCGAATCCAAGACTTTCAGAACCGTAATACATCGCAGAACCAGCAGCGTAACGACGCTTTCAATCTCAACGCAGAACCAGGCGACCGCTGATCAGAAAAGGGCTTACAACAGTAGTGTGTAAACAAAATCTCTATTACTGAACTGTGAATTGATCTGTACGCGGTAGCATTTTTAATGCTCGTGATCTTCCTTTTGGTTTAAGTTTTGAAATAGTTAAGAGGGCTATTTTAACTTTCTGAGGTTACTCGCAAAACCTTTGTATGTATGTGTGTATGTGTATGTCTGTGTTTTAATAGTTTAGATCATGTAGTAGAATAGCAGTATTGTAAATAAACCTTGTTTCATTTTATAAAGAATTGTCTCTGGGGATGTGACTTTTCAAGTATTTTAACCTTATATTGCCATAAAAGAAAACGTTACCTAGCTCAGAGCTGAGAGAGATTTATTAATCTCGTTTTATTGTTATCGTGGCCACGAGGCAAGAGAAACAAAATGGATAAAGATATAACTTACTGATGTTAATAGTCGCTGGATGACTAGTTAACACGGTATAATCATAAGTTAAAGATTAATATCACTTTAATCAAAGCAATATTGAATCTTTAATATTTAATTTAATTATTCTCCGGAGCTGAAATAATAGCTTCGTTTAATTATGCTACACCTGGCATGTTTTTATTACGAAGATATAGGTACATATTGCTGTGTTTTTATTATGTTGCTTCTGGTACATATTGCAACTGTTCAGAATTCAAATATCCGGGGTCTGTCACTAAAGGTTAATGCTCTATTTTGTTGGAAATATGCCCTACACCAAACCCAACCCTAAACCTACCCTGTTAACAAATGCTAAACTGATATAAAAACGTATTTTTGATGCAACCATACCATTTCAACTTTCACACATGCAGATTTGAACTACTTTGTCAAACCGTGATAACACGTAATTTGAACCAGAACTCCTCGCCTTCTAAGTACTTCTCGGTACTCCGTGAGCTACCGAACAAACTTAATGATAATGAAAACCCATAGATATGAAGCTGGATGTGTGCGATGCTAACGTTCAAAGCATCAGTTTTCAAATCTCCCAGCTTTTTAATATTTTTTTGAAATCGTAACATATTCTTCGATTAATTGTGTGAATATTACGCGTTATTAATCAAGACTCTGTAAATTTGTGTGAAAAGGAGTAAAAGGCAGTCCGGGCAATCGAGGCCTAATGGATAAGAGCGTTGGACTTGAAACCCGATGTAACCCAAAGTTGTGGGTTCGAATTCCGGCTCTGGCAGGAAGTGTCCACGACTGAGGTGAGACCCTTGAGCAAGGCACCGAACCCCCAACTGCTCCCCGGGCGCCGCAGTGTCGGCTGCCCACTGCTCCAGGTGTGTGTGCATTTGCATGGGTTGAATGCAGAGAACACATTTCACTCCTCATTATACTCTGTATAATTGTGTATGTGACAAATAAAGCTCATCTGAGCTAATTTGTATTTTGTATTTGTATTTGTAAAAGGTGTCGGAGTTTTACTGCCTCTAGTGTTTGATTCTTTTGGAAACTGCAGTAATGTAGTTATTGTTACGTATTTCGTGTCTCGCTAAAAAGTGCACCCAGGTACATAAATGCCACGAGACCAAGTAGAATTTAACAAAATGTTTGCGCTTCCCATAAATTGAACACTGAAGCTGTTCTTATCGAAGCCAGAAGTCATGTTGAGTCACAAGATGGCGCAATTTAACTATTTCTAAATTGCTATATGAAAAGACAGAAGGCCGCTGGCGGAATAGTGCCATTGCGTTGCTATGGAGGACTACAGGCGCTCAATTCTTCAGAGAGCCATATAATTAAGTTGAATATTTCTTAAGCAAATATTTCATCTACAGCTGACATGACAAAACATTAGGTTCGTACCAGTAGTCATGTCGATATCTGTGATGTTTATGTTGTTGTTCAGAGGGAAAGGTAGTCTGGTATATGTGATGACATTCCGTATGTAGTCCACCAAGAACAAGTCAGACAAACTTACTTCAACTTCAGTCTCATACTCATACATAAACTCAGAAAGTGGCTCTGTGAACGGTAACAAACAGTAAAGGTTTTAGAAGAACCACTGCTGCAATTGCATTCTTATAATGTTAAAACACGTTTCCAGTTTATAATAGGCAGACTATTATAAATATGATATGTTGTTTGTGCACAACTTTTCGTTTGTCTCACCTTGGCAGAACTGTCCGTCAGTTGGAAGGCCATTGATACATGTACATGAACCATCAGTGATGTCATCACAGGCCTCGTATGAGTGACACGTGTCATTCGGCCAAACAAACAGTCCCTCACATTTACACTGATACTGTGTTTCATTCAAAGAACACACTGAAAAACAGAGGCAGAATGGAATAACTAACAGAGTATACGTAGTTCTTGCAGATTTACAGACATCGGAATGATTTTTTGCCAAAAGGATCATGATGTTTTGACAGGCTCACCTGTTGAAATATTGAAAGTTGTAATTTCAATACCATTGTCCACTTGAAATGGAAGTATGACAGAGTTTGCAAAAGATCTGATTTCACTGATCGCTACAGTTTCAGAAGCATCCACTTCAACAACTATGATGTATTCCACTGGATCTATGACAACATAACGTGATCTCAGTAATCATGAGTAAAAAAGTAGACCTTTACTTTTCAAATCAAACAATATCGAATTGCTCTCTCGAAACAAATAGACTGCTACTTAAAATAACCAGTTTATTATCAAACATAGAACTTAAAACTATTATTTGTATTTGAGTGGAGGGCAGAACTGTGAAGCATACCTGCACTTCTTCGTCTTATATGATGCTCTGGCCCATCTTTGTAGCTAAACTGGAATGATATAGAAAAATAATAAATAAATAAATTATCACTCTAAATTAATGTTGCTGATTTCAAAAGTAGTTATTTAATAATTATTTACATATACATTTTTATCTCATAACTCTGCAGTTTTTGGGGTCAGTGTTCCATACTGTATATATCTATATATATATATAAAAAAATATCAGTTTAAACAGACAGGAATGTTCACATCCCATTTTATATCTGTGTGTGATAAATTTACAAAAAACATCTTTCCTTACCTGTAAATCCATACTTACTCCTGACAAATCAAGAGTTTCCACAACACACACATGGGTCAGCAGGATAGCAATGATGATTCTTACTGTAATAGGCAAAAATTTATCATTTTCAAAAATGTATAAGCATTAATATAAAATATGTATCATATCATTGTGAAATATTCTTGTTGTAAACTGTTAACAAAAAAAATGAAAGAAAAGGCACCTTAAAATTAGTGTTGTACTGCCTGCAGGTGGTAGACTTGGGCAGTCTTAATGGCATGAGACATATATTCTACACTTGCAGAAAAAAAGGTACAAAGCTGTCAATGGGATGGTACCTTAAGCTACAAAAGATACATTTTAGTACCTAGATTGTATATATGTTTACCTTATGAAAGGGTACCACCCCATTGCATGTTTTGTATCTATTTTCTGAGAGTGTCAATTGGACTTAATAGCCTTTTAATATTAATTCAGTATACTTAATTAAGTGCTTTTTACAAGATAGCATCTTTTGAATTTTTCTCACGTTAGAGATTATTGTTAATCTTCCATTTTTGTAGATTGGGTAGAATATAGCATTACATGTAATTTCGTTCCATGTTCACCTTTGCTGCAATTCATTTCACTGATATACAGATGTAAATTTTGATATTAGATGTTCTCTGTTGTTTCTGAAATTGTGATCATATGAAAACCTCATGTTGTTTTTATTATTAAGCAATATTAAATTATTATAGAAACTTTATTTCAGATAAACAGCGTAAGAAGCTTTGAGAATATTTTTTATGTAAATATTTCCTGTATTTTGTAAAAGAACATTTTAATGACAGTGTATTTATTGAAACGTAAAATTTAATTGTATTTATCAAAATCAGCTGAATACGATACAAACCTTGGTAATTGCTTTGAACAAGTATTGGCTTAGATATAACTCAAAACATTACTTTCGCTAAAGTATTTATTTTAATACTAGGTCCCTTTTGTGCCATGCTGTTGAGCGTTTTACCCCTCATATAATTATGATTTTTGTTTTTCATAAAATGAACTGCAAAATGTGTGTTCAACTGAAAGGTTAAATGATTCCTGAAATCTTACTAAAAAGGGATTTATTATTTCCCCCTGTTGTAATGTGTTAGTTATTAATGCTGTACATGTTAATCAGTAACAGTGCACATACTCACAAATCTGGTTTAAAGTGAATAATTTCAACAGTATCAATTTATATTTCCATATTTCCATATTAAGAATTTCCATATTTCCTTTTTTCAGTGACAAAAAAAGTTATCTTCAGTTTTGTTGAATTTTAAGGGGTAATAAATCAGAGGAAAACATTGGCTTCGTTTGATTGTGATAAACTACCAACCAAAAAAAAAAACAACAACCATACTTAAAGATTTCTAACAAAATTATATTTTTGTACCTTCACTGGCCATGTTTCACATTCGAGGTAAATTACAATCATGTAAGCATACAGTATTTCCTCAAAATGTGGATTTTCTTTTATTTATAAGGACATCCAGGATTTTTCTGTAAAGCAGAATTTTTTTTCATACGTGACATGTCAGAGTCTAATAACCAGTCAGAAGTCAGAAGTGTCCTATATACAAAATACAGGCTTAATGATTCCTAAAAAAAGCATTATAAAGATAAAAAGTCACATAGAAGTGGTGATTTAAACTTTTAAATGTATTCATAGTCTATCAGAAAAAAACAGCAAATAAACAAACAGCAGATTAATTTCACATTTGAAAGAAGAAACAGAATTTAGCACTCTTACCCTGCGTCTGGGGAGGGGAAAAACAACAATGCTGGCATGATAGCCTAAACTATGAAGTTATCTGTTTGAAGAGCTATAGGTTTTTGTTTCCTTGTGAAATGATCCACCTACAAATAAATTCCTCCAATAGTTTCCATGCATTATCAATGATGAAAGCACCCTTTGAAAGATGTCACAACATAGAGCGACGTCACAACATAGAGCGAGTTTAAATTTTGAGATTTAAATAACAATTTATTTTTTATTACCAAACATACCTGAGTTGAATAATCCATTTACATTTTACATTTACGCATTTAGCAGACACTTTTATCCAAACTGACTTAGAAGAGAGAAACAAAAGTTTGTGAATTGGCCAACAACAATATTTGTAATATGGCAGGTGTATTTGACAACTAGGTTAGGAAGCAAGCTTAAGAAAAGCAGAAACGCAAAGATTTTTTAACACACTTGAAAGCTTATTCTTTTCTTAAAGACCTTCTTTATAACTCCTGTAAACTCAAGCATAACCTGTTTTGAAAAAAAGCAAACGGCCAGACGAAGGTATACTAAGAATGAGGAAGGACGTTGTTTTATATCAGCAACAAGGGCTGCATGTCAGCCAACATCACAATGGCTTCTTCCTTTCATGTGATACCTTACAAATACCTGATAATTATGCTAGAACAATTAGTCTGAACAATTAAAATTTTCTATCATAACTCACACTTTTAAACCATATAAAAATTGTTTATTTCTACTTCTGTATATATTGCTTTATTTAGTTTTCTGTTTTTCCTATCACTGATTTGTGAGACATGTGAGAAAACATGTCCAGCAATTGAAGGTTTGAATTGTTTTAATGTTATGAGGGGATTAATAGCAGAATGTTTTCAACACTATTATCCATTTCAATTTAATTAATTAATTAATTAATAGTGTCCACAGAGAAGGGTTCAATAATTCACATGCCATAAAATGGATTCAAATTTGTTTTTGTTTTTTAATTATTAAAAAAAGCTTGTTTTATCAAAAGCAACACTTAGTAATATCTAATATCAATGCAAGGTTGTTTTTCAATGACACATGCGTGTTTCATAAGGATTCAAAGTTGTCCCAACTTTTTGTAAACACTGTCAAACAATCATTAAAATATGAAAACAAATCAGGGAATATCAGGGGCAGCTGTGACTAAATGACCCCCTTCCCACATTACACCTCTGCAAAGTACATCAATGTCAGACGGGCTCTGGTAAGTTTTATAGTTTTAGAATATTTTTAATCCTAATGTTAATATATCCTGTGTCACAACCAAGATATGTCAACACCATCATCCAATTTCTGAGGAAAGTATATTAAATATTTTTGATAGGTTTTTTTTACGAGCTCTCACATCAGCCCGCCCTTCCGGGAGAATGGCGACTCCACCCTGAGTAGTCCAGCTGATTGGGAGATGCTTTGGGATGCTCAGGAAGACCTGTTTGCCTCCCGGACACGTCCCACTGCCAGCTGTGTTACTCCCTGTCCTCATCTGGTACCCTCTTGGGTCCTCCCCTCGGTCCTCACGGCCTTGAAGGAGGAGCCCTTCGAGCCTCTGCAGTCAGTAGAGCTTAAGTTTTTTCAAAGACAGTGCTCCTCAATGCATTGGCCTCGGTCAAGAGGGTAGAGGACCTGCAGGCATTTTCGGTCAATGATTTGTGCCTAGAATTCGGACCGGGTAACTCTCATGTTGTCCTGAGACCCTGGCCTGGATGTGTGCCCAAAGTTCCCACCACACACTTTAGGGATCAGGTGGTGAACTTGCAAGCACTGCCCCGGGAGGAGGCAGACCCAGCCATTCCTCTGCTCTGTCCCGTCCACCCTTTCGTGGACCATACGCAGAGCTTCAGGACCTCAGACCAGCTCTACGTCTGCTTTGGAGGACAGCAGAAGGAAAAGGCTGTCTCTAAACAAAGACTTGCCCACTGGATAGTGGAGGCTATAGTATTGGCATACCATGCCCGGCGCTTACCTTAACATGTTTGCAAGATTCTATAATCTCCGTGTACTCCAGCACTCATGAGTATGCCCAAGATCAGTCCTTGTGCTGGGCTAGGTGTCCGTGTGTAGTAATTCCCCTTCGGGTGATCCCACATGTGTATTCATCCACGGTACGGCTCCCCTCATGGTTAGCCCGTGTATTTCCCTGGCCGAGACCTTCTGCCAACTCTGCTGTGTAGTGACCTCACCCCAGGCTGGTTGAGTCTACCTCAGAGACTTCCATATGTAGCACTGCCCTTGACCAGTCCATATGTGTAATCTCCACATGGTACCTCCTTACGCAGGATGTGGCTTCCGCAGCATTTCCTACTCGGAGTATGCTTTCCCAGTGTTATCCATACCCACTGTACGGAACAGCAGTGGCTGTCATCTCTGCCTAAGCCCTGTCCTATCTTCCGTCCCAACTGGTGTGGGGGGACTTGCCAGCTTCTGCAGGCAAAATATTCCGCAGGCAATAGTGACCCCTCTGACCCCTCTAGGGTCAACAATAGTGGTGCTTTCATAGAGATCCCATTACGCCTGTCACTCTGACGTTACGTCAAACGTGACTGACTGAAGGGGAATGTCTCGGTTACATATGTAACCCTCGTTCCCTGAAGGAGGGAACGGAGATGTTCTTCGCCACAGTTGCTGTACCACCACTGTATGACCGGGGCACACAGTCTCAGCTCCTCAGCGAAAAACTGATGTGTGTTTACACATGCTCTACTTTTATACCCGCGTTGCGGGGCGGTGTGCGCGTGGTCATTGGCTTGTTTTGTTAACACTCAAAGGTGATTGGGCTCTTTGGTGAGATCCCATTATGTCAGTCACTCTAACATTACGTCTCCGTTTCCTCTTTCAGGGAATAATGTTTTCATCACCACCATCAACTCTGTCAAGTCTATGTCACCTTCACCAGATGAATATTTTGATAATGTTTGATTGTGATATTTTATATTTGCTGATGAATTCTTGGTCACATGTAAACATGTAATTTGTCTGCTAAAATGATAATGTGTTTAATGTTAAAAACATCTTGTTTGCTTTATTGCGTAAGTGATAAAAAGCTAATTTTGAATAAAAATAGAACAGTAGGGAGGTTGAATCAAAGCATAGTTCAGTAGCTTAGTACATGTAAGATGTCAAAATTTTGTATCAAGGTTTTACTTTTTTTCCAATATTGTACCCTGATTTGTTAAAATGTGCACATTTATACAAACCTAAATATCTTATATTTAAAAAGTCCTTTAGTGTCACTCAAAAATTAGTGCAGCTCACAGACAGAGCAAAAATAAAAACAAATAACTATTTATAAGAGCAACCACAAAATCCACCTAAAAGCTATAGTTCACCCAAAAATTAACAATTGCTGAAAATGTATTCACCTTCAAGCCATTGAGGTTTATTTCTTAAACAGAACAGATTTGGATAAATTAAGCATTACATTACTTGCTCACCATGTGGATCCTCTGTAATGAATGGGTGCCATCAGAATGAGAGTTCAAACAGCTGATAAAAACATCACAATAATCCACACTGGACATCTTTTATTTTAAGGAATATCATACAACCAAGATCCATTCATCCAATTTTTTATTCATAAAGTTCTGTTGAGCAGAATATTTTTTGACAAAAAAATATATACAAATAAAAATTAATCTCATTACATTTTAAAAGAGTTATTGAATTGGTAACCTTTTATTAACTGACTTCATTAGACACAATTTTGATGATAAATTTGTATAGAAAAACATCCAGTAAATAAAAAATTGTCCAGTAAAAGCACCACAAATATTTTCATATGAAGGCATGTTTGGTGCAAAACAACAGATAGTTGTAGTTGTAGTTGTACACGTGTATCAGTCAATTTGAAGCCACAGACAAAAGTTGCAAACTTGTAGATTTTTTCTCTCCCATATTATTTAGATATTTAGGCTTACTAGCACGGGTTCTATCACTGTCCCCTTTTGACTGTTGGGTCTCCACAACTAGAGGTTAACTGGTTTTGACAGCAGGCGATTCTACAACTGTTAACAATGGTTGCCGTTTAGAACTTTACTGATGAACGCAGCTACCCATCTAGATGACTGCTTTAAATTCAAGCGTGGTAAGAACAAGTTGCAAAGAATTGATACACCACACACAGCCCATAGTAGCTTTTTAGAAACGTGACGTAACACTGATTTTTAACCTTACAAAGTTATGTTGCAGCATAAAAGTATAATAATCCATATTATTAAAAAAACATTAAAGGGACAAAATAAAAATTATGTCATTATTTGCTCACATCTGTCATCTTTCTTTTGAGGAAAATAAAAGAAGATATTTTGAAGAAAATATATATTTTTATACAAATATACATTATAATATATATACATCTAGTTTATATATATTTTTTTATGCCAGTGTTTGTCAGCGAATCTGCTGACGCACACCGTGCAGCGTTGTCACAGGAACATCCCAGCTAAAGGTAATGAGGATGCATTCCAAACGACTTCATAATAGCACGCACATGCCCTGCTCACTCCAAAGGGTTAGGTTGGTATGATCACTTCCATTTGGAATTTGCCTCGTGAACCATATGGTTCGGTTCCCGTACCGTGCCACCCCTAATATAAAAAATATATATAAAAAATATATATAAATATATATTTACACACACACACATGCAGTTTTGATAAGCAATAAGAGACTTCTTTAAAAAAATCTTACAGATCTCTTACTTTTGAGCAATAGTGTGTATACACACATGTGACATTCTAAACAAATGTAGTATTCTTACCTTATTCTGGGAGAGAGAGAAAACAATTCTTATATGATGCCCTGAACTATCAAGTAATCTGTTTGAAGAAGAGTGTTTGTTTCCTTGTGAAATTATCCTCCTACAGAACACATGCCTGATTGGAGTTATACAATTGCAAGTTGTTGTTTTTTGCTTAGATTTTATACTGCTTAATACCTAATTAAAAAGTATAGTGGGTTTTGATAAGAAGATGACTGCAAATGTAACATGAGAAAGACAAGTGAGAAGTGAAGAAAACTTACAAGTGATTCCTGACTGATTGCATTCCTATGTGCGTGGGCGCGCGCGTGTTTTTCCAGGGTTGTCACAAGTGAACTAACGGGTGAAAACGCACCAGGTATTTTCCCCTGGAGTCTTGCCTAGCGAGAAATGGTGGTGCTCTTCTTAAGTTTCCTAGCTCCTGTCTGGTCTTGTTCATCTGCACACTACATTCCAGAGTTTCCTGCGCAGCTGGCCTGGTACTACTGGAAGATCACGTAGTGTTTTTCTACAAGTCTCTGATAATAGAGATTGAGCCAGCCAAACTTGGTGGTGTGCCTGAGTAAGTGTCGACAATAGTCTACCCAATTCTCTCGACATGAATGCAAATGCTTGCAACGAAGCATCACTTATACTTTGGATTGAAGGATCATCCCCCATAGATTGAAGAGATTGAGAAAGTGCTAACCTGAGATGGGATAGTGAATTTCCTATGCGACCCATGCACGCTGCTTTATTATATGCCTGAATGAGAAGTGCATCTGTGATTCTACACTGGGGCCGTGGACAGCGAACATTAGGTCTCAGTGCTTCCTCAGGTGAAAGTATAAAGGAGGCAATAAATGGATTCACTTCAGGCATCTGCCCCAGGCCATAAGATTCTGCCTCCTGCATTGCTGCCAAAGCCCTACTTGCACTGGTATGATGAGTAAGTGTCTTAAGGTTAGCCCAACACTTCTAAAGCTCATCTATATAATCTTTGGAAGGAGGAATACCAAGAACAGAAGGTCTTGCTGCACCTCTGAAAAAAGCACTTGAAGGAGCTGCTACTGTTGGGGCAGTATCCAGATTTAAACATGCCAGCGCC
The DNA here is from genome assembly GCA_027564155.1 of Gymnocypris eckloni scoliostomus. Taxonomy (NCBI): domain Eukaryota; kingdom Metazoa; phylum Chordata; class Actinopteri; order Cypriniformes; family Cyprinidae; genus Gymnocypris; species Gymnocypris eckloni. The sequence continues at coordinate 73,344,328 of CM050412.1, read as the reverse complement.
ACTTGTAGTGCTTGTCTGACAACATCCTGGTCCATATCTACTCCTTCCCCCGATCCCTGTGCTGTGACCTGAGAGTCATCATGAAAAGACTGAGAGTGCATTTCAGATAAAAGATCATCTTTACCTTCACAGAACTGACTCTGAGGTGCTGTCATAGACATAGCATCTTCCTCAGAAAGGGGCAACTCCATAGTAGACTTTTCTGTTACCTGTGGTGGTGCTTCATTTAATGGTGCCCCACGTGGTTGCAGGTTAATTAATAAAGACTTCACCTGGGCAAATTCTGATGCCAGGGCATCTACTCTTTACGTATCTTACTAGAAGGAGCACTCACTGTTTCCACCCTCTTACATTTTAACAACCCTTTACACCGCTTAGGTGGTGTTTCTGAGGTCAAGAGTCCCTCTACTGCAGCTAGCCTGGAAGTCCTTTGATCCCATGACATGATGCTACAGTTCATACAGGCATCCTGAGTGAGGCCCCTCCTGCAAATGTCCCAAGCAGGATGGGCAGCAGTCATGTCCGTCATTGTATTGTAGCAAAGCCCTGCACACAGTGCATGTCAGGCTAAGTTGTTCCATGCTGCCACAACAGTATTACTAATGCCCGAGCGAGAACACTCTGGGTAGCACAATATACTTCACGAAAAAAAATAGTGTTCATTGTGAGGAGAGAATCTGTTCATGTCTGTTAGACATGAGCCACTCTCATAGATGTCCACAAATTTACCGTAGCTTTCCAAAGATAATGAACTTAATCTGTCGCGACCCCTGGAGAGCGCTTTGCACGCAGCTCAAACTATATATTGTTACAAGGTTGTTAAAGACGGAATCGAAGGTGTTTGAATTAAGGTTTCTCTAGACCTGCAGTCTTGCACGTATGCGAGAAAATATAGAGGCAGATTGCCGGATGTCACAGGATTAAATAGGGGAGATCTGCATGACATCCTCGGTCACGTGATGATTTTGTTGTTATTAGACTCGACCTGCGCATAGAGATAATATTCAGTGTAAGCACTGCCTCTGGCATTTAGTAAGAACAAAATTTCTCCTTTGCAAATCACATTTCTGCGTGTCTCACTTTATGGCACTGCTTTGACATGGGGGTGGAGTCAAGGGACGGGGGCGTGTACAACAGGCCTGGGCATGCCTCCCTGGAAGTGACCTCATCAATCACTACTGATCCATGCACCATCATTGAGCAGAGGCATGCAGGTGGATTGTTTCCTTTTATTCACTAGCTTTACAACATGCATGTTTTCATTTTATTCACTTTATTAACAAATATATATATATGTGTGTTAGCAGTGTTTGCTCTAGTTAAAGAAGTTGTTAATATGAACATCTGCTGTTTATTTCTCTCAATGTGCACACTTTTATAGCATTGAAATATGTATAGTTTCATTTGTTTAACTAAATGTGTATTTACAGTGCTTGTTTAAAATCTCTTAACCTGCCAGTGCACAGCATTCTTTGTGTACCTTAGTTCGGAGTTACTGCTAGTTTTAATGTAAAAGAATGCAATTAACTTCATAAACTATGGATCATAAAAAAGGACTCAAGCTTTATATCGATCTCGTTTTTCATTTACATAACTCCTGGCTTAAATTAAGGAATGACTGTCACTGGAAGATGCAAAAAACAAGGCTTGAGTCTTTATGGTTTAGTTTTGTTGTGGCCACAAGATATTAATAGGGAAACAAACCCGCGTGACCATAGCAACCTGGGATTATCCAGGTTGGATAATTTAATGTAATTACCTGGGTGTATTTATTAATATTTATTTTGAATTAAGAAATGATGGTTCGCTGCTGTGTTGCTTATTCCTGGAAAAATAATCTGAATTATGATGTAAAGAATAAAACAATGTTTATGATTACCACAAGTTTATTGGTGTTGTTCTCTTATTCAAATGAATAATTAATTAGGTGAACCTGTGCCTTGAATTTGTAATTGTATCATACATCCTTTGCAGTGTGGTGACTTATTATCCGTTATAATAGTTTATTTAAGGCATTGTATTAATTAAAATATTTAACTAGCTGTAATATTACACCCAAATATGTATTTATTTCCATCTAATTCTTGTTGTCATTGCAGGCTGGTTTATATTCATCATTAAGAAAAGTGATTAGGGTAACCTGCTTAAAAATAGCTGTGAACTTAAACCAACAGGACAAAAACATAGCTGATGACAAAAAATTATAATTTTATGACTCTAGACATTGTAAAGACAGTGGCACAATACAGTGAAATAATACGTTTTTAGCCATATCAAAACAGTAGTCACGGCATGGGTAAATTTGACCCGTTGGCGCTTTTAGGTATACAGCGGCCTCTGGTGGTTGAAGTGTTAACCACAGGCTACCGGACTCTTTCACGCAACGTAGACAGCATTCGAATTAACTTTATTATGAATAAAAGTTTTTTTTTACAGTATAGTAAATTAGAAAATCTTTATTTTAAATTGTAATAGTATTTCAAAATATAATTTATTTTCTATATTTTTGATCAAATAGGCTAAATCCAGGCTTGATGAGCATAAAAACATTTAAAATAGTATCGTTTCCAAATTGTTGAACTGTATAAATAAAAACACACAAAATTTAAAATGAAATGTTATATAAATAAAAAGGTTAGGAATCATATGTGTTTGAAGTGCTTTTTATTGGGGGTGGGGGGGCCTCCCATGAATTTTGCCTAGGGCCTCCTAATGTCTAGAACCGGCCCTGCATATGTGCAGAAATGTAAACAGGTTTGTGTCAGTAAATTACTCAGTGCAAAGAAAGAGAAGGAATGGAAACCTGGTATTTCATTTTTCGTGAGACTAATAGACATGAACAATTTCTTTGAAAAACAACTATGACCTTTGAAACATGCCTAGTCTCATGTTCTATGTTGACTATGGTTTCAATAATAACATAACATACATTTGCATAAAGCATCTATATTTGTCCATGCCTCTGTTGATTTGTCCATTAAAAACTTGAAAAGTATTAATTTAAGGTACATTTAGAACAAATAAAATGTACGATTAATTGCGAGTTAACTCATGACAATTGTGTGATTAATCACGATTAAATATTTTAATCGTTTGACAGCCCTTGTTTCAAGTATATATTTTGTGTGAACATAATCCTCATACAAATATGAAAGCAAGCTGTTGTGGCAAGCAAGCCTGCCATTTAAGGCAGATGCAAAACGTTCGCAAAAGAAACGTTAATCATATAATATGATTTCACCTTTTTATCTTTTGTTAGTGTGTAATATATATGTGTGAGCATAAACAACATCTGCAAAGTTACGAAGCTACTAGCATAGCATCGCCTAGCGCAGTGGTCGGCAACAGGAGACCCCTGGGCCTAAACTGGCCCGCCAGCAATAATATCTGGCCCTCGCCCGCAGCCGGATTATTTTGATAGCGGCTGGTTCTGAAATAGATCTATCATGACAGCAACAGTTACCATGATGTTGAAATTAATCAATGCATCGAGATGCGGACGTGGATTATTCTGCATCGATGCAGTAATAGACTAAAATCGATTATAGCCTATGACGTCATTCGCATACGCGCTATTTTAAAATCTGAGCATTATGGCAAGCCCTTTTAACATTTAAAACCTTTTTCTGACTATCCATAAATATAATTGCGGATAGTCATAATTATAATTCGGATAGTCATAATTATAATTCGACTAGTCGTAATTGATTTGAAGATATCTACAATTATAATTGCACTAGTAAGAAATCGAATTAGAGATATCTCTAAATACTTTATGACTAGTCACAACTCATTTGAAGATATCTCTAATTGAATTAGAGATATCTTCAATAGAGTCATACATCCGCATAAATATAATTAGAGATATCTCTAATTGTATTTTGACTAGTCACAATTATAGTTGAAGATATCTGAATTACAATTGCGCCTAGTCGAATTGCTGTTGTGTGAGGTCAGAATACATTTACTCAGCTCCTCCCCCCACACCAGAGGCTGTGTGGTGTGGACACAATTTATTTTCTGTGATTGGGAAACCATGGCAGCTGCGGTTCTCGACAGAATCGCAAGAAAGTGTCAGGAAATTGAAAGAGCTGGACATCAGGGAAGTTGTGGTGAGAGAGAACTTCGTGCAATTGATAATTGTGCAAGAAATGCACAGCGAATTGCACATTTCCTATCTCCTGAGACATTTCAACAACTTAACACAAGTCTCGATGATATTAGAACCATGGTGTCCACACATTTACAGAGAGAGGGAACTGGAGCTTTCTCTATCTCTCGAAGTAGATCAGGTGAGTTTCAAGCTTTTAAAAATCTTTGTTTATTTGCAGTAACCTCATACACAAGGCATCTTTAAAAGTTCCTGTTTTCGTTTTATTTTGTTTGTTTGTTTATTTATTATGCTTCATTTTAGCTTTATGATCACCATTAATGATATAGATCCTGAATGAAAATGACAAAATGTACATATGCTCTTCAGACTGAAGCGTTAAAAGTAACCATTAGGCCTACAAACAATATATATCCGGTGTACATGCTGTGTATTCACTTGGCCTAACTAAATGTAAAATGAATGCAGTGCGTGTAGATTTATAAGACTAATTAACCCATATATCAACTATTGATAAAATAGTGACTGTACAACAAGTTGTAGGCCTACGTAATGTTATTAAAGGGATAGTTCACATAACATGAAAGCTTACTGACCAATTACTCTCCTTCAAAGAGTTTTTTTCTTCTGTTGAACGTAAAAGAAGTGCTTCATAAGAATGTAATGTAATGATGTAATGTAATGATTCATAAAGAATGTCAATGCTGGTAGCCACTGACTTCCATCGTGGGAAAAAAATACTGTGGAAGTTAATGGCTACCAGTTACCAGCTTCAAAATATTTTTTGTTTTTGTTCAACTGAAGAAAGAAACTCATAAATGATGACAGAATTTTCAATTTTGGGTCAACTATTGCTTTAACATTTAGAAAGGAATAAAGAGTGAAGAAACTATTTATCTAAATGGAGAAAACACTGCTAAAAAAAATGCCATACACAATTTTATCAATCCATAAAAACTTAATTAGCATGTTAACATGCCACATTTTGTATCACACTCCTGTATAGCCTATTTGATTTACATTTAAAAAATAACAGAAACAGTGATGCCACATTTTTTTCAAATATTGTCTTTCAAGTTCAATGATGAGAAATGTTTTCTTTCATCTTTTTATTTAGAACAACCCCCTAAAAATAAATAAATAAATAATTGAAATAATTGTGAAATAACAAATGCTTGTGATAGAACCACCCAGTTATGAGTTCTGGTATCTTATGTTCTCTAATGTTGTCATTATTTTTATAATGTTATTGTTGGTTGCCTTTAGGAGCTGAATGTCAGCACAACAAATAAATGTTGTTTTCAATTGCAGGTACGAGGTAGACCAGCCATTCAAATAACACGTGATCAAATTGAATTTTTAATGAAACAAGGTCACACAGTCAAGCGAATGGCAATGATTTTGGGTTGCTCCTCCTCATTCCTGTACAAGAGGTCCAAGTTGCTTAGTTTGTCAGTCAGGAGCAGAATGGCAGGAGTGGACGATGAAGAACTTGAAAATGTAGTAAGACGACTTCAGTGCCAGTATCCAAATTCTGGGAATGAGGTAAGCCTTGTTGGTCTCACTTTAAAGTCTGTTCTTAAAGTTCATCAAGTAATTCATATATATTTTTTTGGTATTCAATACACCCATTTTAGATGATGCGAGCCTTGCTGGTAGCAGAAGGATTGAGGGTTTCACGGCGGGGTTCGTGAGATGTTGGTTCGTGTCAACCCAGCAGCTGCTGCAAGGAGATGGAGTAGCACAGTGGCTCAAGAGTGTATCACGTGGCTCTCCCAACAGTCTGTGGCACATTGATGGCAACATGCGCCTCATAAGGTTAGTTAAATTACAGGTAGTTGAGATTCTATCAATAGTGTTACAGTGCAGACCTCCATTAGCCAATTCTTGCAGGTTAATGGAAACTACAATAAATGTGTATGCACATTTGAATATCCCAACCATATATATTGATTTCAGTTAAAAGTTTGTTCTCCTTTTACGGTTGTTTTGGCCATTCCAAAGCTGTTGTAACTGAATATCAATGTATGCTGTAAGATATGGCCTGTCTGGAATTACAAGAGTGAAGTCAGTAATGTTTGCCCATATAGTCATTCAGCACAACAAAATTGGCTCTTTACATTCTTCAGTATTGTGGTAAATGTTCATTTTAAATATGAGGACTTTAAATATGTAGGTTTGATTTTTTTTAATCAGGTTTAGTTAACAGCTAAACCTTTATTCTAAGTGTACAAATGATCATGTAGTACAATCTAAAGTAATGGATAAAAAATGATAAATGAATGGTGTAGTCATGAACTAAGAAGTGGCTGCCTAAGCTGACATTGTGTATACTGTATTGCATGATACTGCAGTATATAAATCACCATATGGTCCTGCCCGAAACTGTTTTAAGTTAAAGCATTAGGGCATTGTAGATCTAAGATAAATACTTTTTTTAAAGCCGCTTCAAAATAGTACAGTACAGTTATTACAGTACAAAGTAATATTAATTATAAATACATTACAAATTGTAATAATTACAATTATGCTATGTTGTCTGTAGTTTATGTATTACTCCTATAGTACTTATGATTCCATTTATATATGCTTCCTGATTTCTTGATTAAAACCTGCTTTTATTCACCATTTATGTTCTATTAGAAATTGGACAAGCTGTACTTTATTATTTGTGAGCCCAGTTGTAAAAGTTAACCTGTTTCCCAAAAAAATATTTAGTGCCTTTTGGGACATCTAGCATAACAGCAAACCTGACAAAGTTGAACCTGTCGGTTTTGTTAGTGTCTTCACAATGTAAATACTTTTTATAACAATTTACTTACATTTGCGTTGTCTTTGTATTCCCTTTTAGATGGGGCTTTGTGATTCACGGTGCCATTGATGGATATTCACGACTGATCACGTACCTAAATTGCAACACCGACAACTGTGCCAGCACCGTACTTTCTCAGTTTATACAGGCAACAATTCTGTATGGCCTACCCTCTAGGGTAAGGTCAGATCATGGAGGTGAGAACATACAAGTGGCCTTCTTCATGAACCTTGTACTAGGACTTCAGCGCCGGAGCCACATCACCGGTGAATCGGTCCACAACCAAAGAATTGAGCGTTTGTGGAAGGACGTATTTTTACACGTATTGCAACCAATCTATAGCACGTTCTACAGTCTTGAGGATTCTGAACTTTTGGATCCTGGAAATGACATTCACAAACTTTCCCTCCGCGTAGTTTTTCTTACACATATACAAAGTAGACTTCTGCACTTCAAAGAAGCATGGAATCAACATGCTTTGCGCTGACAGAAAACAATAAAACACCAACACAAATATGGACAGAGGGAATGCTCTCAAGGATGGGAACTGACAGCACAGCCATCAACAGTGTGTTTGGAGACAATCCCTATAGGCCTGAAAATTTACATGAACTCCTGGCTCAGCATGGCATCGAGTCTTTGCCCACAGCTGAAAATGAAGAGATCCCAGCTGTAACTGTACACCAGCCTCAAATCGCCTTACTCAGCAGCAAATGGAAACTGTTTCCCAAGCTCTTGACCATATTACAGATTTAAAGATGAAGTTTCAGGTGTGTTGTGCCGAAATTGCTAATGTTTTGGCAAATTAGTGTTACAGACTCTTTCTTTTGAACGTTTTAATGTGATTTTACCTGTAACATGGCAACAATCTGTTGAACATTACGTTTATGCTTTCAGTGATTGCATACATTGAACAAAGTTGATGTTTTCAGTAGTAACATACATTGAACAAAGTTCAAATGAAAAACAAGTGGACAAAATTGAAGTAAGACATGAACAAACAAAACATTTGAGTAATGCAGCAGTTTTTCCTCAAACACATGTATAATAAAAAGTTTTCTTTTGGAACGGATACACATCTCAAACATGTAGCTATTTGACGTAACAGTGCTTCTTAAAGGAATAAAAGGTCTACTCTGCTGTAAATGTATCTAAAGTTCTGTTATGTACTTTATATGAAACGCTAACATTAAAACAGTTTTAAGAAACACAAGATATCCATTATGTCCGTGTAGATCATGACCAATTTATCTGTTTTTTCTTAACTGCTCTAGTCTAGATTAAAACTAGTTCAGGCAACACCAAAACCTGGGCTCTGCACAATTCCTTCAGTCATGTGTTTCTTGAACATTTCATACTCGGTGTGTATTGGCAGGCGAAGTACAATGAGGCAAGTATTGGCCTCTGGAAAAATCTTTCCGTCTTGATGGAGGAACTCTAATTGTGGGTGGTGGGGGAAACCCAGCGGTGGCACTGTGGAGGCTCCAGTAGCAAACTCCATGATCATCTCCAGAGTGACAGCAGTACACTCCCCTTCTGCAAAACATATGTAGAGAAAATACTCTAATTTCATAAAGAATGTGTGGTAAGTGCAATTAGTTCACATTTGCTATCTAAATAGATCTAGATAGCCTGTCTATAGTTATGATAACAAGTAACTGCAAGATTTCTAGATCCTAGAAAAGTTCAAGGTGTTAATGCACAATGGTTAAAATCATCACAAATAAGATTACTTTTCAAAATGTACGCTTGTTTTCTCTAAATCTGTCATTGAGACTACTTTCTCATTACATCAATTTGAAATACACCAAAAATAATGTGACCTAAAGCTACCATCAAAGTAACATTACATCAAATCATGACATACCTTCAACATCTATCAACCAGTCTCTCCAGTGGCATATGGTCTGGTTTCTCTAGCCCTCCTGTTGCTGCCTTGTGGGGAGAAGTTTACATTAAAAGACTGCAGAGGTCCTTTGCCTGGAGGGGCTTCTCATCATTGATTGAACATGTCATAAAACAATGCAGAATTTTTCTGCATCTCATCCTGTAAACCAAGAGTTTGCAATCCTTCTGAAAACCTGTGTAACAAGCATAGCATTCAAAATAAGATTCAAGCTAATGATATTTGCTGATATATATTGTCATGAAAGGAAAGGCACTTACTGTTCCAAGGCAGCTTGCAGTCTTCCATTCACAAAGAACTCTGCAGCCGACTGGACAAGAGAGTTCTTTTCTGTCAGGCTTGATACATATCTCAAGGCACCAATGATACTTCTGCCTCTGCAATGGCACAATTTGCCTCCAGAACAGTTGTTGCTTCCTGTATCTAAAACAGTAAAAAGGCAATTTAACGTGTGTGTGTGTGTGTGTGGGGGTAATAACAAGTATTAACTGGTTAACTTAGATTTTCAGTTCTTAAGCATATCCTCACCTTATCTAGTTGCTCCCTCAAAGTATGATCTCCAACATCATCCACCGAGGCAGGGGATGTTGGTATACCACAGATCTGCTGAAAAAGCCTTTCAGAGAAGAAATGTGGACCAACTCCTCCATGGACAACACACACAGCAATCATCTTCCCGATTAGTGTGTATAACCTAGTCTGCAAAGCTAAAGTAAAACAAAGAAGAAACCTTTATATCTGAAATTCCTCTTGAACAATTATTCATGTTTTCAAAAGTAAAAAAAAATTCCCACAATCATCACAGGCTTAGTGTTTAGTATTTGGATTCAAGTGATCTGATCATAAGCAGACAGGTAAAAAAAAAATAATAATCTACATAAATGTACATACATTTCTAATGTAACACAGCGATTTCTATTGCACACAGTCCTGAAATCATAGACCTTTACAAATCCGAATGAGTGATTAAGAGAGAGAAATTTATGCAGGGCTCTACGCATAATTTTATTTTTAGGAGCACTTGTGGAGCACAGTACAACACTTCAGGAGAACCTTCTGATCAATAATCAATTAATCATTTAAGAGGTAATAATTTAACTACCTAAAGAGATTTACATTTTTTGTAACTTTTTTATGTATCTTTATTGAAACTATTTCATCTTATGTCAAATTCAAAAGTGTTTATTTATAAGCTTTTTCTAAATGTATAAGAAAAAAAGTTGGGGCTCCTTTTGCCTGAATTACTGCAGCAATGCGGCGTGGCATGGAGTCGATCAGTCTGTGGCACTGCTCAGGTGTTATAAGAGCCCGGGTTGCTCTGATAGTGGCCTTCAGCTCTTCTGCATTGTTGGGTCTGGCATATCGCATCTTCCTCTTCACAATACACCATAGATTTTCTATGGGGTTAAGGTCAGGCGAGTTTGCTGGCCAATTAAGAACAGGGATACCATGGTCCTTAAACCAGGTACTGGTAGCTTTGGCACTGTGTGCAGGTGCCAAGTCCTGTTGGAAAATGAAATCTGCATCTCCATAAAGTTGGTCAGCAGCAGGAAGCATGAAGTGCTCTAAAACTCCCTGGTATACGGCTGTGTTGACCTTGGACCTCAGAAAACACAGTGGACCAACACCAGCAGATGACATGGCACCCCAAACCATCACTGACTGTGGAAACTTTACACTGGACCTCAAGCAACGTGGTCACATTAGGTGTTTTGAGTTAATTAGCTGATTAGAGTGTGGCACCAGGTGTCTTCAATATTGAACCTTTTCACAATATTCTAATTTTCTGAGATACTGAATTTGGGGTTTTCATTAGTTGTCACTTATAATCATCAAAATTAAAAGAAATAAACACTTCAAATATATCGGTCTGTTTGTATTGAATGTATACATTGTACAAGTTTCACTTTTTGAATGGAATTAGTGAAATAAATCTACTTTTTGATGATATTCTAATTATATGACCTGCACCTGTATATGCATACATATATATATATATATATACACATACATACACACATATATACATACATACAAAAATATATATAAAAATAATAATAATAAATAATATATATATATATATACAACACTAAAAGACAGCTGCATAGATATTAAAAGATGCACACAGTAATTTGCGGTATCTAAAACAAAATAACTGAACTTATTAAATAGCAGCATATAAGTACAATTATTATTGCACATCGCAAAAAGTGCTGTTATTTCAATGTCTCCATCACATAAAAAAAATCAAAAAAACTCACTACTATCAAATCAAATCACTTTTATTGTCACATCACCACAGCACAAGTGCCTTGGTGAGTGAAATTCTTACGAGCGTGCTCCAGACAGTGCAAAAAAACAACAATTTACATATAGACAGTACATATTTACAGACTGTACAGAAGACAATGTGCAAAATACACATACATATACTCAGTAAAAAGTATACTCAGTTTTATACATATACTAAAAGATTCAGTGAGATAAAATGGTTAAGAGGTCATTTTAAATTCAATAATTGAAATGTCAAAATTTGAATTTAGACTACTTATTTGAAATAGTGGCAATTATCTGCACCTTGGTATTGTAGTACATTATAAAACAGTACACAATGATAACGTACTGAGTGTAAATTCTCATTTTAATTCCAGTTTTTAAATGGATGCCACCTTATTGGGACAATAAAGCCCTCCACACCTAACCCTACCCAATATTTATTTTCAACTTTTGAATTATTTCCTTCATATTTATTGAAAATAAATGCCTTTCTGATACGATTTGAGATTTGAAAATTTAGAAAAAAATTTAGCCGAAGGTGGATTAGAACTCAGGTTGATCTCGTCAGAAGGCATGTACTATAACCACTACACCATTGAAGCTAATGCTG
>CM050412.1:73309433-73332512 GCA_027564155.1 Gymnocypris eckloni scoliostomus | reverse complement strand
TACCGCGCTGTTATCGGTTTGATCGGTATCGCCAATCCTCAGCATTTTCGCATCGGATCGGGTTCCTGAAAGCATGGTATCGCTGGGTATCCTTAGTCTCAAGTAGGATAACCGCGGGCTCGCACAAATGGGCGGTTCAAAGGCGCACGCTTCACGCACTCCATGCTAATCAACGTATTTTTATAATCGATGACGTCGACGAATCGCTGCAGCCCTAATTGTAACCTTACAGGTTAATGTAATTGTATTATATGAGAATACTTTTGTAAAGGATAATGTGATCAGGACTCGATGTGAATCGACTGTCTGTACAATAACCCGATTTGTACATGGTTGTTTGCAAATAACTAGATGTATATACTGTATATGAGGGGACATGAATCACTTGCCTGGGACAGCCGTCAGCTATGCAGTGTACATAATGCACACATATCACACCAGACAATGCCATTGACCAATCACTGGCAAGTTTTCCATAGAGCCATGAAATAGTAAAACAGTATCGCACATGACATTTTCGGGAGCTTATCTCTATTAGTAGCTCTGCATGTTTTGAAATATTTTGCATTTAAATGCCAGGTAATGAGTACCCACATATTCTATTGATTCTCAGTAGCAGTAAATGAATACATATATGTGTGCGTTTGTACAGGAGATGGTGGTTCGTGCTCTGAAGCAGACAAACAGTCATAGTGTGGAGGCAGCTATAGAGTACATCAGTAGGATGAACTTCCAGGAGCCTGCGAGGGAGCAGATAACAGCCGCGCAGCACGGCCTATCAACACGGCCATAAAACAAGCAGGTAGGTATACTACTTCCATAATTTGACATATTCCTTTTGATAGCAACATAACATGTTGATATTAATTGCTGAAATTGTTTGGGGTAGCAGTAAGATATTATTGGGTCAAACTATAATAGTTTTTAATAGTTGTTGTCTGTCTGGTGCACTTGTAAATGTAGATCAATAATTATTTATAAATTATAAATGTAGGCTACTAATTAATGTTTAGTATATTTATGCATTAAACAAATACCTAACATTAACCAAGATTAATAAATACTATATATAAGATGATCAATCAATTTTTATTTTTTTCAGTTCACTTATTTTTTTGAGGCTGGTTATTTGTCACCTATGGTATCGATTTAGTATTGATACCGAGGTATTACATTCTGGTATCGTACCGAAGCCAAAATTATGGTATCGAGTCATCCCTACTGTGTATGTAACGTTTGTAAACAAACCCGCGCGTCTTCTCCATTCATACAGAGACGTGACGAAAATGCAGGATTCATATTTAAAGTGACTTTTGGGGCATAATATTTACAAATACTAGTCCATATCGTGATTTGATTTAAGTGTAATGACCTACTTTTGAGTAATTCATCCAAACTTTTACACATTCCGTGACATTCCGCGTTAAACTGTAAATTCTGTTTTTTTTGACTGGATTCCGTCCGTGTTTTAAGCACCGCGTAACTCATGGGGCCCTATACTATCATAAACTCAGAACTAACACCGTTACATCAGCATTAACATAAGCAGATATTTCATAAAAATAACAGTATGATGCATAGTAATTATCTGACATAAAGAATTGTGCTTGAACATGAAATACATTTTTTTCCTCTTTACTGCCAAAAATATACATTACTGAACAAGGTATGTTGGAAGATATAATGCAACTCGCTAAAGTCTTGTAATAACTCCATCAGTATTTTAAACTTGAGGAAATGTCAGTAAAACAAATGTCACACATTGTTTTTAACTCACAAATGCCAATCAATGTTAATACTAGCAGAAATAAAAACACTCTCGAGATTAGCATTTGGCTAAATGTATGCTCTGTATTACATATTCATTATATTTTTACTTAATCTGTTTCTGGTGTCTTATTTAAAGTTTAAATGTCATGAAAATAATTTTCTTACAGCCACCTTTTAAATGAAACGTAATATCATTAAATATTAGGGATGGGCATTTTAAGCAAAAGTAATATTCGATAATCGCTGGGTATTATTCGATTACTATTCGAAAATCACACCCCTCCCACGTATGCACCCGCCCACCCGCGCACAAACACACACACACGTGCCCACCCACCCACGCACACAAACACACACACACGCGCGCAAACACACACACACACAGAGAGAGAGGGGGAGAGAGACCATCCAGGCTTTCAATCTGTATGATAATAAACTGTTTAATTAATTAGAGAATAGTCTATCTACAGAAAATCATTCTTAAAACATATTACGCGCTAAAACATTGTGAACCACCTGAATGACGCACTTATTATGTGAACATTAATTTTAACGTCTGTTTTCATAACAATAACCTTTTCATAAATATAAATATATTAAATGAACATGTTCACATGCTCGGGAAGAAGACGGGAGTGTTGTTCACAATTAGTTCGGTGAACTTTGAATTGAAACAAGGGAATGAATATAGATCCCTGCAGCAGTCTGAGGCTCTCTCTCTCTCGCGCGCGCTCTCTCTTTCTCTAGCTGAGCCATTTAAATAGTTCAGTTTTGGTTTTTAATAGCAAATTGGTCATTATTTTGTTTCCTTTCTTTATTAATTTAATTTAGAAATATGATTGGAACATCTTATTTTTGTTAAATTGAAGTTTTTGTTTTTTTAAATACCAAGCGGCCAGCGCAAGTTTGATCAGTTTATCTTTCTCAAATAAATAATTAACGTCATAATATTTTAAGAATAAAGTAAAAAATACGATCATAAAATCATGTTGCATTGCCTGAAGTTAAAGTGAAAATTACACCTGTATACTCTGCCAAAATAATAATAATAAGTGTGGCATCCAACCTGTCATTCTTCACATTTAACACGAAAACAAATATTTTGCATATAAATATAATATATCAACCAGTGGAATATTACGTTATTATTTCAGCAAAAAAACGAATAATTTGAATGCAGGGAGCTCGTCACGGCTTCATTAATGGGAAACAGGACGTGAAGGCGCAGAGAAGCACTCTCGTGCATCGTTCTGTTAACTTTAGTTTATTATTTTGAGTTGTTTGGGACGCTGTAACAAACGGCCCTCTCGCAATATAATGCTTAACATCTATTGATCACGCAATCAGCCTGCACGTATCAGAAGTTCCGTTCTCCAGCATGGTTAGCGCTCACACTATAGTGTGTGTGTGTATTGTGTACACACTATGTATGTGTGCCGCGCCCGAGTGCCGACAGTGCAGTTTGTGTTCAAGCACGCATGCTCTAAAATAAATCTGTGCATCTGTACTTCAGTATATAAATTCAATATAGATTAATTATTGCTAAAGTTACTTGCCAAGAGGGGTAGTTTGACATGTATTTGCCCGTTCAGGCGGCTCGCGCGTGTCAGAGACGCGGCAGTCTGCTCGCGCTGTTCACACAGAACAGAACACAGCGCGCATGTACTGAAAGGAGTTGTCTTTCGCGCCCAAATGCTTTTGAATCGCTTACATTTTTAAACAAACAAGGCTTAAAATCGCATGCAAATGATACAATTTAGTGACCACCTGCAGTGGCCTGATCTGGCAAGTGACAAATCCGAGCGTCCTTCACGTCATCGGACAGTCTTTATTGTCAAGCCCTGGTACACCTTTAGAAAATAATCGCACAACCTAATCGATATTCTATAATTAAATAGAATATTCGAATATTCGAAAATCGTGACCCATCCCTATTAAATATAAATGCTGCCTACTGGAATTTCAATATTTGTATATAACTCAGTAACATATGTTTTATCTAAAAAAAAATAGCAATCGAATTGAATAGTTATAATAATATACCAACTGGCAGGGTTCCCTCTAAAGCTTTAGCTGAGCTTATTTTTTTCTCCTTAAAGGGATGTTCACCTACATTTTAAATAAACAGGTTTGTTAAAAGTCTTCTCAGGTTCCTGTTGTTGATGTATGGATGTTTCCTCTCTAGGTCCATCTCAAGTTCCACCGACAGTGTTGCGGCGCCAAAGCTGGAAGGGTTCAAAGGAGTCTCTGGCCCAACAGCGACACAGTGCTCTAATGACTGATGGCATGATTTACCGTCCCAGTAGCCCTGGACCTCAAAGCGACCTCTCACGGCCTGCTACCTTCCCTCAAAATCTTGCCGCTGCAGCCAGCGGTCAACGAGTGAATCCTCCCCTCCCACGGCAGGTGCGTAGCATCACTCCTCCTCCCTCCTCATGGGACTCCAATCCCTCAACCAAGCGGTATTCTGGGAACTTGGATTACCTGGTGCCTCGGCTCTCTCCTGTGCCTCAGGGGCCCCGAACCGATGGCTATATAAACCCTCCATCCCAGGTGCAGCGAGGGATCAGTCCAGTGCCTGTGGGTCGGCAACCCATCATCATGCAAAACTCCGGGGGCAACAAGTTCACCTTCCCTCCATCCTGGCCCCAGAATGGCAGCACACAAAGTGAGTATGTGGGCATTAATAGCAGTGGACGCCAGCCACCACCACCTCCGTATCCCATGCACCAAACTAACAGACAGAGTCCCACAGCCCAGCAGATGCAATCCAGTGCTCTTGCTTCACCCTCAAATGGAGCTAACCTTCCCCCAAGCATGCTTGTGCCCAACCGCAATAGCCACAACCTTGATATGTACAACCTTGGGGTACTACCCCAGGTCAGACCTCCTGTGCAGCAGTCTCAGACTTCCCCTGGTCACAGCACCAATCAGGACGTTCCTTCTTCATGGCCCCACAGCGTTCCAGGGCGCTCCAACTCCTTCACCAGTGCCAAGCCCAGTGGACATCAATGCCAGTCTGTGCCCAGCTCTCAACCCTCCGGCACGACCGTCACCACCATTACACAGGCCCCCATTTTGCAGCCGGTAAAGAGTATGCGAGTGCAGAAGCCAGAGCTGCACACGGCCTTGGCCCCTGCACACCCACCATGGATGCAGCAGCAGCCTCCGCCCTCTGCTTATCAAGATCCGTCTGCTTCCACAGCTGCCCCCGAAGTCCCGAGCTACCAAGGCCCACCTCCGCCTTACCCTAAACACCTGCTACAGCAGCAGCCTCCACCGGGGTACGATCCCAACCCCGGCCCAAAACCCAGCAACAGAGAGGAGGACGGGGTGGACAACGACAATGACACTGACAGCACTTGCTCCAGTGAGCGTGCTGAGGGCTCCGAGGAGCGCGAGAAGAAACAGATCACGACGTCTCCCGTGCCGGTGCGGCGTTGTAAACGCGACGAGGAGCGCAAAGGGGAAAGCAGAGTCCCCATGTACTCGCCGCAGGCTTTCAAGTTCTTCATGGAGCAGCATGTGGAGAACATCCTGAAGAACCACCACCAGAGGATCCGAAGGAAGAAGCAGTTGGAGAACGAGATGCTGAGGGTTAGCATGCATTTCTTCACTGACACACTCTCTTACGATGTTCTTTGCTTCATGTCGCTCCAAACACGGCCTTCATTCATCTTCGATCACAAATTAAGATATTTTTGATCAAATCCGAGAACTCTCTGATCCTACATAGACAGCAACATAACTGCAATGTTCCCAGAAATGTAGTAAGAAATGTTGTAAGGACATCTGTAAAACATCGGTCTATGTGACATCAGTGGCTCAATATCAATTTGTGAATCTACGAGAATATTTTGTGCACAAAGAAAACAAAAGAACGACTTTATTCAACAGTTCTTCTCCCCTGGGAACATTTCAGTTGTGTTGCTGTCTCTGCAGGATCAGAGAGGTCTCAGATTTCATCAAATATATCTTAGTGATCCGAAGATGAACGAAGGTCTTGTGTGTTTGGAACGACATGAGGCTGAGTAATTAATGACAGAATTTTCATTTTTGGGTGAACTAACGCTTTAATTTCCTATTGACTTTTTAACTTTTCGCCATCTTTCTTTCATTATCATTTCCTGCCCTTTTATGCTCCCTTTCTCTTGTCTGTCTGTCTTCTATATCTTTCAGTCTGTGGATCTCCTCCGTAAGCCTTCTTTCTTTTCTATGTGTGATCAACTGGCTTTCATAGTTTAAAGGTTTCTTCTGGAGAAATCTTCACTCAAGTGTGGTAACGTAAGACCCTGTCAGTTGGACAGCATGTGTATGTTCCTCATATATTCTTATGAGTCCTAAAGCCTAGTGAGCTGCCTACCAAGACAGCATTTTAAAGTGTCATAGGTCCGTTGCAAAGGTTGTTTTGAAAATCAGGCAGCGTAATACCTCTCTTTGGCTAAAGTGTACAGCCAAAATATTAGGTTGCAGAGAATCCCAGAATGCAATGTGGAGAGTTCACGGTAACAGTTTTTTCCTTAATATTAATGCACGCTGTTTTTTTTTAATACTAACCAGACTATTGTGTTGTTAGTTTGTACCAATCCTTACTTAAAATCAAGGCAAGTCTCCTGCGCTCGTTATGTGATGAGTGCTATCTGTACGACACACAGAGTTGCTGCCTACGAAGAGCATTTCAGATTTGCCGCCTAAGAAGTTCTGTGATGATTAGGAAAGCTATCTATCTAGAAAATAGACTGCGAGGCAGCTCACTGGGGTTTAGGACAAATCTCAGATCTTAAAGGGATAGTTCACACAAAAATAAAATTCGGTCATCATTTACTCACCCTCAAGTATCTCCAAACCTGTATGAATGTCTTTGTTCTGCTGAACACAAAGAAAGTTTGTAACTAGGCTGTTTTGGGGCACCATTGACTCCCAAAGTAGGAAAAAAATACAATGGAAGTTTCTCACATTCTTCAGAATATCTTCCTTTGTGTTCAGCAGAACAAATACATTCATACAGGTTTGGATGGTGAGTAAATGATGACAGAATTTTCATTTTTGGGTGAACTATCCCTTGAAGATCTGAGATCTATGCACATGAGTTCACATCTATGCACATGGGTGGTTTGTCCTGTCTTTTCACATGTTCTGCACTGAGAACTTGCGCACTGTTTACATGCAGCGCACACATTTGAAGCGCGAGCATGGAGAACAGCGATCCCGATGCAGGTTCCCATCCTGTGTCCATTCTGTGCATTTCGACTGCAGAAAAAGTTGTTTCGGCCGGAACTGACTTCTCTTTCACATTTATCGACCAGTATGCACAAAATACGTCAGTATATCATCATAAACACAGCCATTTTTTGTCTTCAGTGAATGTAAACAGATGAGAAAGAAAACGCTTGTGTAACAGTATTTTTAGATCCATGTTTATTCGTTGTTAAAGAGACAGTTGCCTAATAAATGCGCTGCCTGTCAATAACATTAATTAAACAACAAAAGAAAATCATTAACTGATCTTGACTGAATATTTTAAATTTAATGAAGATTAATAATTTTTTTATGAAAATAAATTAGTGATCGACCGATATAGATTTTTTATAACCGATACCGATTATTTGTACATTTATGTAACCGATATGCAGAACCGATATTTATTTACTGTTATAAAGTAAGTCCATTCTTCACTTTGGTTTTTCCTCCTTTCAGTCGTCTTAACAACAAAAAGAACCTGTTGAAAATTAAAATTTTCATGTAAAATGTAATCTTCAAATTACAACAATAAAAACATTTTATTTATAAAAAGCATCATCAGCACCACTGATATTAACAATAAGCAAAAGAATGTCTAATGTATTCAAATGGAGAAAATAAAGGACAGAATCATATCAACTTCATTTTAAACTACAGTTTTAGGTTTATAATCTGTTTAATAGAGTGAAGAATAATTCACTGAATAATATTCTCTGGGATATTGAAATAAGCTATAACAAACAAAACATCGTATTTTATTGCATTTCTTAACTGGCATTTTTTATCAGAATAATTAAAATGTTTTTGTCTAGATTATGAAAACTGCTGACAGCGGTTTATCTATTTACACAGAACTATACTCAAGATGCGATACTTGTGAGATAATAAATCATTAATTTAAATCGAGATGTATTTATTTAGATGTTTATTGGTGAAATAATGGTTTTATAGTAAATGTTAATATAGTTTAGTGTGTTTCAAACAGTGAATCTTGTATAAAGTTACATGCATGGTGGTGCTGGAGCTTCTCCTGAGTGAACAGTGTGTGTGTGTGTGTGTGTGTGTGTCCACTGCTCCAGGTGTGTGTGTGTGTGTGTGTCCACTGCTCCAGGTGTGTGTGTGTGTCCACTGCTCCAGGTGTGTGTGTGTCCACTGCTCAGGTGTGTGTGTGTGTGTGTCCACTGCTCCAGGTGTGTGTGTGTGTGTGTGTGTGTGTGTGTGTGTGTGTGTGTGTGTGTGTGTGTGTGTGTGTGTGTGTGTGTGTGTGTGTGTGTGTGTGTGTCCACTGCTCCAGGTGTGTGTGTGTGTGTGTCCACTGCTCCAGGTGTGTGTGTGTGTGTGTGTCCACTGCTCCAGGTGTGTGTGGGTGTGTCCACTGCTCCAGAAGTGTGTACACTTGGATGGGTTAAAGACAGAGAACACATTTCACTGCTGGTTATACTCTGTATAATTGTGTATGTGACAAATAAAAAAAAAATAAAACCATTTTTTTTATTTTAACCGAGTGTCCAATTATGGTAAAATGCTTAAATATCGGTCGATCTCTAAAAGAAATCCATGCAGTGTTTTAAAACTTTTGATTTCAATTTCTGTACCTTCTGTAAGTTTGATCATTTTATGCTATTGCTAACTGATTTGTTTGTTCCTATTTTATTACTTGCTGTTTACTTGTCTTTAACAATTGTAATGACTTAAATTTATATTAGTCTAGTTAAAGAAGAATTATGGATTTGTTTATCATATTAGGAATCGATAAGCAGAATCAGATGATTTAAAAAAACTCAAATGATAACGAACCCTATTGCTGTCTCACTACTTGGCTACTGGCTTTGTTTTGATGTGTTTAAGTTTACTGTTATGATCATAACATTTCAGTAAAATACAACCCAATTTCAGCTAAAGGTTCTTCCAGAGAAGAACATATGAGATACTTCATATTGTGTGTTAAAATGCACATGAAGTGAAATCCAGGTGGCCAGCAAGTGACACTGCGTATCAGTCATGCTGAAGCATGAGGAAACATATTACATTTACATATTTAGCAGACACTTTTATCCAACGTGACTTGCAGTGCATTTAGGCTATACACTTTTGTGTCAGTATGCGTGTTCCCTGGGAATCGAACCCACAACCTTTGTGCTGCAACACAATGTTCTAACCACTGAGCCACAGGAACACTTATTACAGTTGAAATTCTAGCAACATTACAAATTCAGTTCATTTCGAGTACATTTGCATTTCCTAGCCAAATCTATGGCAAAGTATTATAATAAAGAGCAGGTGCTGAGGTAGTTTTGATCACTGTAGGAAACCCTGTGCATTGCATGTGTTGCTGTTTTTCAGTGCTGGATGCAGCTGCCTGCCAAAATTTGGATTGAATGGCTTATGTTTTCTCAAATAATTCATTTAATCTGTGTTTTTGTGTGTTGTGTGAGCTAGTGTGTATTTAAGCCTGTGTGTAAGCATCTGTTTTGTTAGGGCTGGCATCTCAACATGTGTTGTGTGTTCAGGTGGGACTTTCAAATGACGCACAGGAGCAGATGCACATGATGCTGTCCCAGAAAGAATCCAACTACATCCGCCTCAAGCGCGCCAAAATGGACAAATCCATGTTCGAGAAGATCAAGACTTTGGGAATCGGGGCGTTTGGAGAAGTGTGTTTGGCTCGGAAAGTGGACACGGGAGCGCTGTATGCCATGAAGACCCTCCGTAAAAAAGATGTCCTGTTGCGGAACCAGGTGGCCCATGTGAAAGCTGAGCGGGATATTCTCGCTGAAGCTGATAATGAGTGGGTCGTCCGCTTGTACTACTCGTTTCAGGATAAAGATAACTTGTATTTTGTGATGGACTACATCCCTGGCGGGGACATGATGAGTCTTTTGATCAGAATGGGCATTTTCCAAGAGGACTTGGCTCAGTTTTACATCGCAGAGCTCACCTGTGCTGTGGAAAGCGTCCACAAAATGGGTTTCATCCATCGAGACATCAAACCTGACAACATCCTAATTGATCGTGATGGACACATTAAACTGACAGACTTTGGCCTGTGCACTGGCTTCAGATGGACTCACGACTCCAAATACTACCAAAGCGGTGAGCCTTTACAAACAACCAAAACATATTTATGATAAATTGACCCAATTATTTTGTGCTATTATAGACAAATAGCTACTTTATAAAATCTTTCCAGTAGTTAATGCAGTATGTTAATGCATTGGGCATATCATTTGTTTATTGCATTAGCGGTAATGTTATGAAGTTTTCATATATATAAAGATATAAAACTGTCACATTTTTAGATTTGTGAAGATGCTTCAACTTCCAACTTCTCGGTCAAAAAACCTGCTCAACAGTGAGTTTTGGTGGGGAGTTGTAGTCTACAAACCAAACAGTCACTTTTCACCATCACATCAAACTTTCTAAATCTTTCGCTTTGGATAAATGTAATGTAATCTTTGTTAAAGGGGTCATATGATGTTACTAGAACATAATTTGGTGTAATGCAATGTTTATGTGATTTAAGGTAAAAAAACAACAACATTATTTTCCACGTACGGTACATTATTGTTGCTACATTATGAACTCGCCTTTCTGAAATGCGTTGATTTTTTCAAAGCTCATCATTCTGAGAAGCGAGGTGTGCTCTGATTGGCCAGCTATCCAGTTCATTGTGATTGGCCGAATACCTCAAGCGTGAGATGGAGATGTTACGCCCCTTACGGTATTGCGATGCCGTGTCCCGGCGCGACGAGACTAAAACAGTAAAAACTATTATAAACGAGGCATTTGTTGCATCTAGTGGGGACATAATTACTCATTGCCGTGTGTAAACATTACCATGTCTGCATTTGTGATCGGAGAAACAACAAGCACTACTCTACACTGCTCAAAACTCGCGTTTGAATAGTCAGTGCCAAATTCTTTATATATGAAAACATACAGTCATAAGCGTCAGACAGGCCTTGCAAAGTTGGAATTGCCTCACTTTATAGAAGCAGCCTTTGTCAACAGCTGGCATTGTGGGCTAACGTTACTCCTCCAGTCTCAGGAAATAGTCGTTAAATGCGCTGCACACACTCTAATATTTGGGTTGAACTGTTCTGGAACAGTGTTGTAAATACAACTAAACCACTGATATCTAGTTGTGTCCTCTTTTGGAAGCCCAAACAAAGTACTTTCGCTTTCACAACGAACCACAGCGTCTCCAGGACATGGCACCGGTGGCAGCAACAACACTACAGAGAGAATAAAACTCACGCCCTCTTTCATTGCGTATACGTTTGGGTGGAGTTCTGCAAATCTTCCCACATCGTATAGACATGTGGGGCGTGTTAGGAAGGCGTGGCAGAGTCTTAACTTTTACAAGGCTCGAAATTACGACCTTTTTGGTCGCATATGATCCCATAATTGAATCTGTGTGACTTCAAAATATATTTAGGAGCATTTGTGCGAGTGTGTATAATTGTTGTAGTGCGACCTGTTTTAATTTCTCTAAACGTTCACAGTCATGTGCCTTCTGTGTGCTGATACTGTCTGCCGTTCTATCAAACGTTACATAACTTCATCTTTACATTCTTAAATTTAATGCAGATTTTAGATTGGTTAATATTAGCGGTCAATCACCCAGTCACTGCTTTCCGCTGTCAGGTGACAGGGAGCTAACTACCGCGGAAACAGCAAAGGGCTGAAGAATAGAGAAGAGAGACTTATTTCGTAAAACACCTAAAGTTACAAATAATGGTGCTGGCGATAGCAGTCATGTGGTGAATGTTGATCCACCAGCCGAAAAGGCGGCGTACAGTTTTCAGAGAGATTGGTTGAAGGACTTCGAGTGGCTCTGCTATGAAAATGCACTGTGCTCTATGCACTGCATTCTCTTTAAAGCCTGTGGGATGGAGTTTGCAGGTAACACTAACAGCATTCGCCACCGAATCTACACATTTCAAGCTCAAGAGCTTGGTTAAACACGTAGAGAGTGCCAAACACAAGAAACGCAAGTGTGTGGTAAAGTGTTCAGGATCATCAGGTTCAATCCTTACGGCCTTTACTCATCAGGATGCTCACATGGGGTCTGCGATAATACCGTAATTGTTGTTTTAATGATGTGCGATTTGACATTATCGAGAATATTACAAAACACCTACAGAGAGTGCACGCATTCATGATGTGATGAAGTCTAGTAGGTTAGATTAGTGCACGCGCACTTAGAGTGCATCTATTAAAATGCATCCCAAAATTCAAGATATGGCGCTTTATATCATGTCATAAAGTTAATATCACACGAAGAGTGACGTTTTTCCTCCAAAAATCAGCATGATTACAAATGTGATATTGATTATTCAATAAACAAGAAGTTAATATTAAGAGACTTACATTTTAGACACACTATTTCCTTTTTTTATTTAGCCATAATTCCATAACAAAGCCACAGCACTGTTTCACGTCTCATTTTTTCCTCAACTGTTTAAATGATCGGTTCAGTCCCAGTGACTTGGTTTTAATTTAACATTCAGACTTTTTTTTTAACATTTATCAACCGTTTAAATGAAATATTTCATTCAGGTCCCAGTGTTGGTTTTAATTTAACATTCAAAGTGTCTTAATCATTTAAAAATAATACTAATTTCAAATATCATCATTCAATGTTATAAAAGTAACACCACATATTTCAATTATATTATACATGTGTAACTGCAGGTTAAATGCATTCATATACTGCATCTAAATTCCACTTCAGACATTCAAAATTCAAAGATGAATTTTGTTGATACTGATTAAATTTGCTTGATAATTTTTTTTGCTGGTGCTCCTAACGGAATATAAAAAAGTTAATTTCGAGCCCTGTTTTATAAAGAATATCTCTTTGGTTTTGTGACTTTAGTCTTTGCAACTTTGCAATCTTATCAATGCATAATCAGCTTGTATCACTCCAAAGAGAAATCAAAACTTGAAATCGCATCATATGACCCCTTTAAAATGAACGGATCCTGAATGTACTGTTGAATGAATCATATTGGAGAATTGATAAAGGACTTTGGTTTTACTAGGGTAAGGTGTTTTTCTGTCTTGTCAGGTGATCATGTGCGTCAGGACAGTATGGACTTCAGTAATGAGTGGGAAGACAATGCGAACTGTCACTGTGGAGACCGATTGAAGCCACTGGAGCGCAGAGCCGCTAGACAACATCACCGCTGCTTGGCACACTCATTGGTGGGCACTCCCAATTACATCGCCCCTGAGGTTCTGCTGCGCACAGGTATGTCAGTGTGTGTGTGTGTGTGTGTGTGTGTAGTAGCACCTGTTCATGAACAAAAATAAACTTCATTTATCAAGCACTTTTCATACACTTACAAAGACTGCTTGACAAAGAAATACGTTTCATGCAAGAAATAGTTCACACATAAATAAATAAATATTCTCGCCCACGTTATTCAAAACCTGCACGACTTTCAGTCTTCAGAAGATGTTTGTGACAGAGACATCATTCATGCTCATTGCATCTTGTTTTACATACATTGAAACAAATCAAATGAGCATTTCAACATTTTTAGGGTGCTTTCACACCTGCCTCATTTAGTTGGGTTGAATCGCACTAGAGTTGGTTTTCTCTCTTGGTCCGGTTTGGGCAGGTGAAAATGCAGCAATCGCACTCTGGTGCGCACCAAACAAGCGTACCTCCTTGAAGAGGTGGTCTCGTTACGCTTTCAGACGAACCCTGGAGCGGGTCGTTTGTGATGAGAACGTGATCCGACCTCAAACAGACCCAACTGCAAATAGAACTGCGCATTTTGGGCTAAACCAGCTGCCGTAGTCAGCAGTGCTTTGCATTTTAGCAAGGCAGGTCGCAGACAAACTTGAGGTTGTGAGGAGATGCGGAGAATCAACCCGCAGTCATCTCTCCATAATAGCAGTGTGCTGTCTGCTGGATTTGACTCCTGTCTTTGTTTACTTCCAGGAATTTTCCCACACGCTCTTTCTGACCAATCGAAAAGCAGTTTAGGGAATGTGTTCAAAGACACATCTAGCCAACAAGTGAAGCGGATGTTGTCACATGACAGCATTTTGGTTTGAACCAGAGCAAACAGCGTAGTGTGAACTGGCTAAAAATAGCTACAATGTATCATTTTTTGCCTTTGTTCCGGACCAAAGCAAGTGAACTATCGGACTTTCCTGGTGTGAATACACCCTAAGACTGTTCTTCTCTAGTCGGAGAACAAAAGACGATATCAAACCAAACTTCTCTTCAGTTTAGTACACTTGAGCAGGAAGAATGAAGGCACAGTTATACTTCTGTCCATTCTTTTTAATGATCAGTATTCATTATGGTCTCGTCTTTATTAGTATGCTGGAATATGTGTATCTAAACAGTGCTGATTCACCTATGCAGTACTAGAGTAGATGTCAATAAAAAGCTTAAACACACTCAGATGCAGACTGTGATGTGCTCACAAGTACATTTGAGTGTACCACAGTGTTTTGTGCCGAAACCGCTCTCATGTTTGCTCCGTGTGTTGTTGTTAGGGCTGAACGAATTTGGAAAATAATCTAATTGCGATGTTTCTTTTTTTTTACCAGTATTGCGATTGCGATTTTAATATGCGATTTGTTTAAAAAAAAATTAAGCTCTTTATACTCCGTATTATTCAACAAAGACCAGCGATTAAATCATTGTATAGTGTGCAGTGTTGGGCATGCTACTTTAAAAAAGTTATTAGTTATTTACTAGTTACTTCTCACAAATAGTTACATCAATATAAAATAAACTAATTACCAGGGAAAGTAACTATTGTTACTTAAAAAGAAAATGTTCAAATATGTCAAATAACTTGGATGCCCCAATATTAAATGTTAAATGAAAAATAGTCACTAAATGGAATACATTATTATAATAAAACATAACACTATTTTAATGTTTGAAACATAGTGAACCAAACTAAGAGACCATTTTGAAGACTCAGGAAACCTTTGCAGGTGTTTTGAGTTGATTAACTGATTGGCATGTCTCCATATTCTAATTTGTAGAGATCAATTAAAAGAACCAAAGACTTAAACTACTTCAGTCTGTGTGCATTGAATTTATTTAATACACGAGTTTCACAATTTGAATTGAATTACTGAAATAAATGAACTTTTCCACGACATTCTGATTTATTGAGATGCACCTGTACTTGTTTTCATAATCCTAGGTTACACCCAGCTCTGTGATTGGTGGAGTGTGGGTGTTATCCTCTATGAGATGGTAGTCGGTCAGCCCCCTTTTCTGGCAACAGCTCCTCTTGAGACTCAGATGAAGGTGAGAATATACGTTGGCTCTTATAGGTGGATATGAGTTTGTTTGGTCTTATGTTGTAACACATACAGTGGTGACCAACATGATTAGCACACCTAGATCTGAAAATATTGACCTTTTTTGCCTCCAAAACGTGATTTAATTTCATAATGTTCATGAAACATGCAGATAGTTGCTCTGTGCACAACAAATATCATATTGTTTTTATACACTTTTAACTATGTCCACCTTTTGCAGCAATTACAGCAGCACATATCTCTGGCATAGTGTCAATATATTTCCTGAGAGCTTCAACACTAATGTCATCCCATGCCTTCTGCAACTCAAGCCAAAGACTTTCCTTTGAATGTACAATAGATCTGTCCAGTTTAGTTTCCAACTCGCCCCAAATTTGCTCGATGGGTTGAGGTCTGGACTTTGAGGGGGCTAGTTCTTCATTTTCAGTGTCCAGCAGAACCCTTCCATCGCTGGTAGTTCGTTTTATGGGTATTATAATAACCAATTCAACAAAACCAACAGAAACCTCTTAAATATGCCATGTGCTCTAACAATTATGGCCACCGCTGTATGCAGCATTAACAAGCACGGGGCCAAATAAATCAACAGATGCTGTGAGTCAGTGCAGTTATCACACGCAGTTGAATCATCGTGTTGTGTGTTTGTGTCCGTCTCAGGTGATAAACTGGCAGACGGCTCTACACATCCCCCTGCAGGCCAAGCTGAAGTCCGGAGGCCACCGACCTGATCCTGAAGCTCTGCCGAGGCCCGGAAGACCGTCTTGGGAAAAACGGAGCCGATGAGATTAAAGCCCATCCCTTCTTCAGAAGCATCGACTTCTCCACAGACCTGCGGCAGCAACACCATGCGCCTTACATCCCCAAAATCACACACTGCACTGACACCTCCAACTTTGACCCCGTTGACCCCGACAAACTCTGGAGCGACGACGCTGACGGCAACCCCAACGACACACTGAACCGCTGGTTCAAGAACGGCAAGCACCCGGAGCACGCCTTCTACGAGTTCACCTTCCGCCGCTTCTTCGACGATAACGGCCACCCGTACAGCTGTCCCAAGCCCATCGAGTGCGAGGATTATGACGGGGAGGAGGACGAGCCGGTCAACCCCTCGAAGGGCTTGGGGCCAGAACAGGGGCGGGATTTAGTCTATGTTTAGTGTGAATGCGTGTGGGGGGGGAAACGAACCCAGAAATCAAAAGAAACCAACCAGAAATCATATTTTGCATTGAGAATAAATAAAGCCAAGACCGTTAATATCAGCATTTCATGACAAGTTAATTTCAAACCTCAATTTCTCATTACTGTAATGCAAACAAATATATTATACGTCATAGCAATATCTTTTTTTTTCATGCTGCCTTTGTTGAAATAATGCACGACTTTGCATTATAGACATTTGTTATGTAATTAAAGTGATTAGAGTAAAGCAAAACGCCATTTTAAAACGTAATGAATTTCTCAGGAAAATGGCAACAATCGGAACTGCTCTGAAAATGGGCTTGATTTTTTTCTTTCTTTTGATTTGTGGGTAACATCGGGGCATATCTGTGAGGATGTGAGTGTTTTTCTATGTTTGTTTTCTCTCTTCTATCTTTAGCGGTGGCTGGTGGAGTCTGTATTTATTATTTCTCATTCAGGATGCACTTGTCTTTTAATCAACGGAGAATCTGATGATGCAGTGGAGCTCTGTATTTGTACTCTTTAATTTATTTAAGACTTTTTTACTGGTAGCTGAAACGAGTCTTTTCTTCCTGAAATGAGGA
The DNA here is from genome assembly GCA_027564155.1 of Gymnocypris eckloni scoliostomus. Taxonomy (NCBI): domain Eukaryota; kingdom Metazoa; phylum Chordata; class Actinopteri; order Cypriniformes; family Cyprinidae; genus Gymnocypris; species Gymnocypris eckloni. The sequence continues at coordinate 73,315,428 of CM050412.1, read as the reverse complement.
CTTTATTTATGATTGTGTGGATCTGTTTCTCATTCGGAGCGGCACAGGGACTTTGATTTTATGCCTTCTTTCAAAATTTTTATAGAAGTTCTAAAAAACATTATACATTGTTTGTTCCACAGGATATGATGTCAAAACACTACAGATCCTGAGCAAAAGCTTCTGTCTGTGCTATGAAGAGATTGTGTGTTCACTACCAAAGCCTTCTGTTCTTCTGTAAAAAGCGGTCTCCTGAAGCGTCATTGTTAGTTTATCTGAAGTCTCTAATATTTCTCATAATGTAGTATGGAAATCCTTTTCTGGATTATTCCCAGGAAAAGCATCTGTAGCTACTGTTGGTTAATTTGCCTTGAATGGGAGAAAGGATATTTGTGATAAATAAAGGTCTTAAGCACAAACCACATACTTGCAGTGTCTGCTGTTCTGTGTGATTCTGATTTGCATTTCACAAAACCAGTTTTAATTAAATTAGATTTATACATATCTGAAGCTGAATAAATTATATTTCCATTGATGTATGGTTTGGATGAATTAATATAATTCAATCTGAGTCTAAAAAATCTAAATATTGAGAAGATCATGTTAAAGAGCACTGTCAGTCAATAAATGGAAAAATAAGTAACTCTAGTAAATTAAAAATATCTTCATTGATATTTACTAGTTTTGAAAAGAAAGTAATAATTATTACAAACAATGTATTGTTGGCTAATGTGTTACTATACACTGCACAAATGTGTATAAAGTTGCTATGAAATAAAAAAATGGACATTTATTTTAATGGAATGTTTCTGTGCTTATAATAACTGATTTATCAGTGCACATTATTATTATTGATTTATTTTTTGTAGTATGTAAAGATTGGTTTTTGGTAATGATGGAATGATACGATAAAATATTGGCTTATAATTTGACTCTTAATAGCTCACTTTATGCAATATTTGAAACTACACACACACACACAGCATTGAAACCTTCAGTCGTGTGTGTACATGATAGACTGAGCATACACACATTCAAAGAATGAATGTTGACTTGAACAGTGACGTGACTCCTGCATGCTTGAGAACACTGTGTCATTAGAATAGCATGTTTGGGTTCAGAACAACTAATTATTTTAACAAAGGATATCATGTTTTGAATTATTTTATATATAAGCATAGAACTTGATTGAAATGAATATAATAAAAAAGCTTAAATGTAGTACTTATTAATAAGCAAAATAAATTATGTTGCTTAAATTAAATATTAAGCTTAACCACTAAAGTGCATTAATAATACATTGTGACAGTCCAGAAAGGTTCTGAGATGAGATGAAGAATGAGTGTGAGGAGTTTCATCATGTGTGATACATCAATTCAAATCAGTCAGATTGAATTATTGAAACTAACACAAGTTGTGCAAACAAATTAAACGTTGTAGTTATTAGATTTATATATAAAATACAAATCTACAATTACCTGGTTGCATAAATATGCACACCCTGATAGATAGATAGATAGATAGATAGATAGATAGATAGATAGATAGATAGATAGATAGATAGATAGATAGATAGACAATCATTATGAGCATTTATGTAAATTAAAATATAGATTCAGTTAGTAATTATTCAACTAGGTGGTGATATGCAACATAGGTAGTCAATCTGCCATAAAATACAGAAGACAAAGAAGAACATTGTGACGTCACCGGTTCTGACCAATACAAAACAAAGACATCTCTAAAGAGCTCCGCCCCTTTGTTATTCAACATGGCAGTGTCCCGATTACCAGCAGCAGCTCTGAGTCTCAAACAGGTAAAAGCCCTTACAACAACGCCGTTAAAATCTGAACGGCTCTGTAGATTAAGATGAAATACAACAATGCTGTTAGGACGCGTTCTTGCCTTTAAAAACGCGACGCAACGCAACTGAACGCAGCGAGTAAAGACATCGTTCTGTTGCGCCTCTCGTGAACGAGGACGGCTGTCCTCCGCGTGCCCGCGCATGACGTCATCTGTTGATATCGGCGCGGCCAAGGAATTTAATGTAATATAAGAATGCAGCAACTACATAAAATGAATGTAGATAAACATTATTTGTTGAATTTGTTAAGAACATGTTTTGTTTTATATATTTCAATTTAATTTAAAAATGACGAAAACAAAACCCGCCCTGTTTGTTTTGCAAAGTTTTTGTAAACAATATTTTCAACCCAAGTTTAGAACCCAATTTGTTTAGATGTATGGTTTTTATTTCCTAGCAGTGTTTCACCCTGCTTCACTTTCTTTCAACAACAATCTGCCAAAGGTCTTCTTTAAAATGAGACCATGCACTAAAGCTTCAAAATAAACAATAAATAAAATAAATTACTGTTTTTGACCAACATTTTTTTCCCTATAAGGACCCGAGAGTAACATCTTTAAATCATGCACAAGGGTTAAATTAGCACATCAACATGTCTGCGGATGGCATACTCAAACCTGGATCCCGATGTTGAAGGAATTGAGGATTTTGCTATACAATACAAATTATACCATTTATTCCCACTGTGCAACCCATTCTGCTTATTTGTGATTTCTCATAGCATATCAAATATAATATCCATTTTACAACAATACACTTGCTAAAGTTAAGCTGTGCAGGTTCACAAGCACATCATCATCATACAGTACAAAATAAAGCGTTTATATATGAATGTATTTCAAATGTCATTTATTTCTGTATTTTCAGCATCATTACTGCAGTCGTCTGTGTCACATGATCTTCAGAAATCATAATAATATACTGATCTGCTGCTCAAGACATATTTCAGATTATTATCAATGTTGAAACAGTTTGTTTGTGTGGAAATCGTGATGCATTTAACTTCGACTCTTTGAATAGAAATAGAAAACTGCCTTGTGTGATCAATTCAATGTATCAAATATATATAAACAAACATTTTACAAGAAATACTACAGCTCTTGTCAGAAATGAAAGATGGTAATTTAAATTAATGAATTCTTTGTTGACAATTGTCAAAGGCCCATTACTCAAAGTTTTCAGGCGGATATGTCTTCGCAGTGCTGCATTATTATACTTCTACTTGTATATAAGCCTACACACAGATCTGTTCTTTACAGACTACAATACCTAGCTCATAGCCTGTTGCTTTAGCACAACATGTGATGATGATGTGGTGTAACTTGGGTGTTTCAAAAAGCTTTTAAGTGCAAACAGAACTTTTTTTACTTTTGTTTTTATTCGATATTTAAAAAAATGTACTGTAATAATAAAAAAAAACTATTTAGTATATTCTCAATGCATTTAACAAACAATGTTTACCCACATAAGGATGCAATAACTACATGAAATGAAAGGGCAACGCAAACATGCATTAAATTCATTGGTCAATAAATGACGTCACGCGGAGGGCAGTCAAATTCGGCACAACACTGGCCACGTGCAGATGTTGTAGTGTTGTTTTCATGTGGTGTTGTGTCAGTTTTTGCAGAGACAGAAGGTTCTGGGGGTTTACAGAGATCTGCTCCGAACCATCCGCACAATACCGAGCGAGTCTGACCGCAGACATTTAAGAGATTGGGCCAGAGAAGAGTTCAAGAGGAACAAGAGTGAAACAGACCAGGTGGGCTCTTCCTGATCAATTCAGCAACTTAGAAATGTAGCATTGTATCACAGTGGATGCTCTGCAGTGAATGGGTGCCGTCAGAATGAGTCCAAACAGCTGATAAAAACACCACACAGTATGGACTTCACATTTAGCCTTAACTTAAGCAATGGTTTAAGGTTAAAAACTCTTTAATGCTGGATTTGCTTCAGCTTTTGTCTTCTCCAGATGTTAACTGATGGACTGGATTATTGTGAGCTGTTTGGACTCTCATTCTGACGGCACCCATTCATTGCAGAGGATCCACTGTGATGCAATGCTACATTTCTTCAAATCTGTTCCATGAAGAAACAAACGTATCTTCATTTTGGGTGGCCTGAGCATGAGGACATTTTCAGCAAATATGAGTTTTTTGGGGAACTGTATAGATATGCCCTCGTCTCTAAAGATGTGTACATTTACAGAGGTGCATGAAGAAGAAGAAAAAATGATCTTGAATTTGAATGGCAGAGAAATTAAAGAGTGAACTCTGCTTAAAAGTGCAGTCGCATTTACTGTCAAAAATCCAGTCATTTCAAGATTTCAATCATGTAATTTTGAGCTGTTTTCACCCGCTGAAAGCAGCTTGGATTAAAAGAGCTGTGCATCATGCATCACTGGGGGATTGACCGTAAACGGTAGATGTGTTTTCAGAGGTCAGGGAGTCTCGGAGCAGTTTGTTTCTAGTCGCTGATCTTACTCTGTCACAGTATTCAGCTGTACTAGGCTGCTTTGCTTCTCGGTGGCATAACGTTTGTCATGTCGCTGTTGCGATGTAGTTGGAAATTGCCAGCTCTCATATAAAATGAAAGAGGTTAGTTTGCATTGTCAGAGTGAATGTCTGACAGTTTGGGCCCTGCTCACAATGTTCCCCATCTACATGCATGGCACATTCAGTATGGTTTTCCTCCTCAGGATGTGATTCGTATGATGATGACTCAAGCACACAATCATCTGGAGGATCTGAGAAGATCTCTCGCGCTGGCTGGATGCTAGAACGTCGACAGAGTTTATCTGGAAATCCAACTGAAGTGTTCGTTTATTAAAAGGATAGTTCAGACAGAAATGATAAGTCTGTCATCAGTTATTCAAGACACACAAGACTTTCACTCCTGAGTTTTGAGTCATTGAGGAATCAAGATGTTTGTAATCTCACACATTCACTAACATGTATAACATGACTTCATACAGTCTTCTGAAGAGGCACTGTCCACTTTATATGATGGACAGATTTAAGAAAGGCTTTTATGTGCATATAAACATTGATCAACTCGCATACATAGAGGGCATGAAATATGGTAAATGCAAAAACAAATATCTCGTTATACACTAGAACAAACTTCATTGGTTTTCGTGCATTAATGAAGCAATGTGAGCGTTCGCTTACTGTGTTTGCTGTGCTCTATGTATGTGTGTTTATACATCAATAAAAGCATGAACTGAATCTGTTTAAGATGTATAAAGACATCGTGTGTCTTCAGAAACCGGTCCTGTCTGTATTAATGTGTCAGTGTTAGGAGTGACTGGACTTTACATCGAGCGACAGAACTCTCCGGTTTCATTAAAACATCTTCATTTGTGTTTTTGATGAACAAGTCTTGTGGGGATGATAATTATTATTTTTGAGTGAACTGTCCCTTTTAAAAAAGTACACTATCATGTGAAAGCATATCTGACATGTTATTGTGTATATAAATGTATAATATTTGAGTGCTCATTCTTTTACTTTGCCAAATATTAATAAAGCCAAATGCATTCATGTCTCAATGTGTCTGACTGCATTATTTATCAAACGCTACATTATGAACACCAATAAACCTGTGAAAATACCCGTCAGGGCATGATAAGAAGAGTCTTGTGAAGTCCATCATTAGGACCTGCAGCCTGGCCATGTCTCCTGCAGTGAAGCATCACAACGAGAGATCTTCCTTCATGGACTTAATCGTGCACGCTCAGCTAAATATGCAATATCTGATCAAACTACAACACTGAAACAATACAGATTTCACTCTTGTGATGATATGTGAAGTGCATATCCTTTATGACTGATCAAATCAAATCTGTTTTCAGACAGAGACACTAGATGTAGTCTTTTCCTGCACAAAATTACACAGATTTAGTTTATTAAACATTAATTCGTGACAGATCAAACAGCTGTATGACAGTAAATAATAATGTTCCCTTTGAAGCAGCTGCAAACAATAATTCTACATGAATATAAAAAACAAAACATGGTCATTACATATTAGTTATTAACATTTGTCAAGACTAAATGTGATTACGGTTCAATAGTCACTGGCAAAGACGTCAGTTTGAAACATTTGGATCATTTGAACAACACAAAACCAGTTCTAGGTCAGCTGTCTTGA